>KN492102.1:0-27367 GCA_000787155.1 Scartelaos histophorus
GGATGCACATCCAGGACACAAAGCTCCCTTTCCACCACATCCCAAAGATGCTCTATCGGTGTTGAGATCTGGTGACTGTGGGGCCATTGTAGTGCTGTGAACTCATTGTCATGTTCAAGAAACCAATTTGAAATGATTCGAGCTTTATGACATGGTGCATTATCCTGCTGGAAGTAGCCATCAGAGGATGGGTACATGGTGGTCATGAAGGGCTGGACATGGTCAGAAACAATGTTCAGGTGGCCCGTGGCATTTAAACGATGCCCAATTGGCACTAAGGGACCTAAAGTGTGCCAAGAAAACATCTCTCTCTCTTTGCCCCCTTTTGGCTCCCTTTTTGCACCTGATTTTCCCCATGGTCTCCCATCCAAGTACTAACAAGGCCCGGTCTTGCTAAGCTTCTGAGGTCTGACAAGATCAGACTTTGACACACAGTAAGGTCACATTAACATTACATATGGCTACTATTAACTAATTACTAACAAAGTAACCAATTGAAATGTATAAAATTTTCAACTATAATATAATCCTTAATTTATAACTATCAGGAATGCAGTTATTTACTTCTATTATTGATAAATAGAAAAAAAGTTTGATTTTATAATAAAAATTAAAATTAAAAATTAAGTTTGCTAATTATTTAATATCTAAGAATAAGTAATGAGTCTAATTCTGTCAAGTAAAAATCTGACAAATTTGTCACATTTTATTTAATTAGAATTGTGAAAACACACTTGGAATTGATGACATAACTAATATATATATATTATATATGGATTCCCATTAGCCATCCGTATATCGGGATCGTATACAAAAATACTAATTATGCAATTATAAAACAACACCACCATAATAGATGTTTTAAAAGTCATGACAGTTGGTCAGAGATAAAATTGAGACAGAATCCATGAGTTACAGCAGGTTATCAGTTGTACTTCTTGTCTTTGAATAGCCCTATAGTGTACATTATATCTGTTTATACTGTATTTATTTCATCACCAACGCCATGAACAATATATTTTTGAGATATTCAAGATTCAGATTTCACATCTGCCATCCACTAGAGAAAAAAAGAAAACTTACACATCTTCTTTTCTCTATAAAACTTTGGTCCTTCAGTGTTTCTCAAACTCTTGTTCTGGTGGTGCTGTATTTAAAGACCTGGGACTTGTCGCAAATCCAGTTTCAGTCCTGGTTTAGTTCCAGTCCATAGTGGTTTCACAGACTGTTCAGGAGGTTATTTCAGTTTAAGATCGGCCTGTCACACATTTGAAGTGTGATCTAGTGCTGAAGAACATACAGACAATAAACAATCAAACCTGAAGCAGGATTTTGCCTAAAAAGGTAATATGTATCTAAATATCTAAATATGTAGCATAGTTCAATACTGTATTATTGTTTGTATCTATAAGTTACATGTTTGACCCCTCAACTGCTCCAGCTGTTCAGTACTACAAAAACTGAATCAAAAAAAGCACACAAAAAAATAAAAACAATACCCATGATATATATTGTTCCCCCCAAAATATTCTTCCACCTTTCATACACTGAATTACAATATAATTGTTATTATCAGGAGAGGCATAGTTTAAGGAAATGTGCCTCTCCACACAAAACCCCGACCCCAGCGTGTAGAGGCTGAGTGAACTGTGTCTGGACTCTGTGGAGGAGCCTCATGCTTCGACCCTGAACGCTGTAAAAGGTCAGAGCCCCAGCGCTGTGGTCCAGGTAAACCCCGATTCTGGACCCGACTGGACCTGAGATCTTGGACTCGACTTTGTTAAACACAAATGAGTAATTTCCACTGCTGTTACAGTGTAAGACCCAGGATCTATCATTGTTTCCAAACACACAATCTCTCTCAGTGTCTCTGTAAGCAGCTGCTATTTGAACTATTAATCCGCTCCACTCCAGCTCCCAGAAATGGCGACCTGTCAGCTCCTCTCGACTCAGAATTTGCCTCATAGTGAATCTGTCTGGATGATCTAGATAATTCTGCTTTTCACACAAATCTGTCACTCTTGTGTTTCCATCAGACAGACACAGATATGTGTATGCTGTGTCTGGGTCCAGGGTGATGTTCTGTGCGTATCTGAGGAAGTCCTCTCTGCAGCTGGGCTCAGGGCTCAGTTCCTCCTGGATTTGAACTATGGCCCCCTCCAGAATGAGCTGCAGTTTGTCCCTGAGCGCACACACAGCTCTGGACACATCCTCAAAGTCCCTCCTTGGTCCGATCTGGATCCTGGACTCTGTGCGCTGTGTGTCTGTGTCCAGAGGGGGGCAGCGCAATAAAAACTGGTTATGATCCCGGGTGAGGGCCAGTGTGTCCAGCTCAGAGAGGCTCCTCTTCAGCTCACTTATGTCCTGCTGCAGTTGGTCCTGAAGCTCTTGGACTTGGTTCAGATGGGTCTGTTCCTGGGAGCGGATCTGCTTCTCCACTTCAGAGCGTCTTTTCTCTAGAAGAAGGGCCATCTGTAAGAAGGTGTCCCCGCTGTGCTGCAGCGCTCTCTGGGCAGAGAGGCTGATGTCCTGGGCCTCCTTTTGGAGACTCTTCAGGTCTGTCTCTTTGTGCTGGAGGCTCTGGAGCAGCAGGGCCCTCCTGGCCGGCAGCTGTGCCTGCCTCTGGGCCCTCTCTGAGGCAGACGACACGGTGTGGTGGGCCTTGTGGTGCTCTATGCAGCAGACCACACACAGGAGCTGCCCGTCAGTGCGGCAGAACATCCTCTTCACCTCGTTGTGCTCGGAGCACAGGTTCTCCTGGAGGTGGTGTGAAGGCTCCACCAGCTGGTGTCTCTGTAGCGCTGCAGCATCGTGATGAGGCTGTAGGTGCTTCTCACAGTAAGAGGCCACACACTGCAGACAGGAGCGCAGCGCCTTCAGCTTCCTCCCAGTGCACACGTCCCAGCTCACATCTCCAGGAGCGGCGTAGCAGCAGTCAGCAGGGGGTACTGTGAGCCGGCTCCTCCTCAGCGCCTCCACTAAACCTGCTAACGTGATGTTTTTCACCGGGACAGGTCTGGGGCTGAAGTCCTGCCTGCACTGAGGGCAGCTGTAGACCGGCCTCTCTGTCTCCTCTTTGTCCCAGTGACTGTGGATGCAGCTGCTGCAGTAGCTGTGTCCACAGGGAATAGTGAGCGGCTCGGTCAGTTCCTCCAAACACACGGAGCAGCTCAGAGCCTCCGGGTCCACTGTGCACTGCGCCATTTGTGCCTCTGAGAGAGCGAGAGACACACTTCCTCATAACAAACTCAGAGAGAGGGAGGGATGGGGGTGTCAAAGGTCATTTATTGCCCACAGGAGGTTTTATTGCGTGATCAGTTAAAAAAAAAACAACAGCATCTTCTAGCGTCTGCGGTCAATCTTCATGCTTCTGTTTGTTTTGAAAAATATAAAAACCCAGTCATGTGTCTCCACGAGTTTAGTTTAGGTTTTTAGTTCTTCTCTCAATAAAATGGCAAATAATTAACCTAGATCATATAGTAGAAATTGCTCCTTGTGTGTTTTATTATGTGTAACATAATGGAGCAGCTTCAGTAAGAATTAGAAGTTCACTCTTCAGTGTTACTGCAGACAGGAGGGTCTGCTCCAGTTAATATCCATGGAGATGTTACTGCTTTACCTGAAATATTTCACTGTGTGGCATTAAACACATTCTGTCATTCATTCAATTACAATGTGTTTAATGTTCCAAAAATGAATGTTATATTCCCTACATCCAGGCTATTCACATTTGTACAGCTTGAATGTTATAAAAATCTCTTAAGGCCCTTTCACACCGGAGGGTCAAGGCATGGAAAGTCTATGTAGACTCTCGTGTAGAGTGTCCAGTGTTTTTGCGGCACGTCTTCAGGCGTCAGCACAGCACGAATCATCCAAAGCATCGGCATCAGAAGTTGAAAATGCTGAACTTTTGGCGTCGGATGCGTTGCGTCAACCAATCAGGGACCTCCCTCCAGTAATGTACCAGGAGAAGGAGAAGAAAGAGAAAATAGACTTGGAAACCGAAGCCCTGAGCCACAAACACGATAAAGCAAGAAATATACACAATTTATCATTAGCGGATTATAAATGTATACATGCCCGCTGAAACCACCAACAGGACTAAATCAGAACTGGACCAGGACTAGACCAGGACTGAACCAGAACTAAATCCGCCCTGAATTAGGTCTAAACCAGGACGAAACACTGATGTGTTTATGTAATAAAAACACTAGAGTCACTCTCATCCCGGTCTCCCATCGCTCCGGGAACAGGCACGTGTTTCCAGGGCAACGTCTTTTGCATGCCTCAAGTATTTTTTCCCCCGTTTGTCCACGGCGTCCAAGACGCACATCTGGAGCATCTAAACTCAAATGCAAAGGGTCCAACTAGAAGCATCCAGAGCGTTTTTTGACGCTCCAGTGTGAACGAACCTTTTACAGTCTAATGTTTCCAGAGGGAGCAGGACCAGGTGGTTTTCTCCAACACACTTCACTATGAACCAGAGACGAGCTTCAGTCCCATCCGACGCACGGCCCCCTTCACCCTGCACCTGTCCTGTCGCTTCAACAGGTAACTTTGAACTGCACATGCTGCACTTCTTGCTTTGTTAAAATCCCATGATATGACGTTAAAAACTGAGCTAAAAAAAACAAAGTTTCAAAAACTGCTCAGTGTGTGTGCTAGTTAGCCACAAGAGCAGCCAACCACGCAAATTTGGTAGCTCAGGAGGATTTATTGTTTAGCTCCTCTTTAAACTCCTGTATTCTGGTGTAACTCCTGGATTATGTGTTTCAGGTTTCAGTACTCATACAAAGTGGGTTACAGGCCCAAATTGAGCCTCCAAAATCTGTTCAAACGGATGAAGAACAGGGACAAAGTCACCCTTTCTCCAAGAAATGGTGAGCCGCCATTTTAAGTCTTTTTTATATGCGCTTTTCCTTAACATTTCTGGTGCTTCTGCCTGTCTCAGTTGAGATTTGCCTTTGCCTGGAATGTTCCAAAGTATGGCATTAAATCTATCTAGGTTGCATTTCTTCAGGTGTGTGTAAAATCCCTCAGTCCTCTAGGTAGCATCCACAGCAAAAGGAGAAATTCAATTTGTCAACTGGACAAAAGTTATTTGGTCAGATATGTTTCACAGCTCATCCAAGCTGCGTCTTCAGTTCTGGTCTGGACGACACTTCCTTATATCTGCTTGGAGGGAGGAGCTAATTACAATGAAATTACTTAAACACTAACACCCTATTTGTTTACAATTTCTGTCTGTTAGCTCGGCCTGTTGAACTTGCATTGTGTTAAGGGACATAATTAGCATAATCATTCTAATACACACCCGCTACACTATGGAACCTACCTGGACTACTGAGGGATCACAGATATAAGACCACATGGGAATACAAAAGAAAGTGATTTAATGTTGAAAATCACATTGTCATTGTAGTGTCAGAACCAGTACTGAGTATCAAGTTTGTGAGTTTTAAATTTTAATATCATGACAACAATAATATAGAATAGGAATAGATTTCTCACAAAAATGACCTGTGTCTCTTCTTGTTTTCCTAACTTCCTTGTGTATTTGAAACTCTCGTATCCTCAGCCCTGTGGGAGCCCCTGTCCTCCTCCGATGCTTTCACTTTAGGAAGCCCCATGTTTTTCGAGGCCCGGGCAGAGCTACTCTCTCCTGGGCAGAGGCTGTATGTTCACTCCTGCTTCGCCACCCCAGATCCATTGCCCTCCTCTCCTTCACGCTTCACCATCGTCAACAACTACGGGTATGGAACTGGGGCTTTAGAACAGGGCCACTGTTGAAAACCAAGGCTGCAGCCTTCTTTAGAAAACTGTGGTGCGTCACAACAAAGATCACATTCAGTCGGCCCCTCCTATGGTTAACTGCACATCACGCTACATACATGAAGTGTCTGGGGAGAGGGAAATCTTGGCATCACTGCTCACACGGCCACCTCCATGACCGGGCCCCGGAAAAGGGATATGCTCTGCTAGAATAGCCATGGTGTAAACCTAGTTTAGTACAGGTTTAGTACGGGTTGTGCTGCAGTTTTATGCTGAGTTGTATTTCTTGACCTTGATCAGTTTTTATTATGTTCAGATTTGGTCAAAGGTCTGTTTTACTGCCTGATCTGTTCAGACCTGTGGGTTTGGCTTGGTCCTTAGTTGGTTCTGGTTTATTTCTGGTTTAGTTCTGGTCTTAGATTCTCACTTGTCCTGGTTTGGTCCCACTTTAGGCCCAATGACGTTTTTTTTCTGTTATGTGTGACTGCGCCTATGGTCTAGTCTCGGGTCTAGTCTAGTTTGTTTAATTTTTCTCAGACCTTGGGGTTAATGTAGTTTTCTGTAATCAGTGTTGGGAAAGTTCATTTTCTACATGAACTAGTTCAAAATTCAGTCCACACATTTCAAAATGAACTAGTTTGTATCATTGCCAAAGCCTGTATAGAACAACAGATAGATAAATTATTTTTTAACAATTTTATCAATACTGTTACAGTTTTAACAATAAAACTATATGTTAGACTTCATCTTCAAACTGTGCATCCTTAGCCAACCAGAGTTCACACAGAGTTTAGGCAACAGCATTTCCTTGTTAAAAACTGGACTTTCCACTTTACTCCGAGGCTGCAGGTCTCCTACAGCCTGTACTGTACTACAGTAGTAGTACTGTAGTACTGTAGTACTGTACTACTACTGTACTAGTAGTACAGTACAGTGCAGCACAAGGTCGTACTGCTGCAGCTGAGACACCGGGGCTGCGACTGTAGCAGTCAGTGAGATTTGGGTCTTTAGTCTGTCTTTAGATTTCGTACGTGCTTCATTTACCTTGAAAGTTTCGCCAGGTGCTTCAGTTTTATTTTGTCGTTTTAAGTTTGCTGTTGATGTGACTGAAGTGTGGATTTTCTTTTTGAAAACTGCAGGCAAAGTTTGCACATAACTGAGGTTATTCCCTTCCTCAGTGACCTTGTCCTGCAGTCTTTTAAATGTTCAAATAATGAATCCTTCTTTTTCCTGCTACAGTCGCCTCCATGCTGTTTTTTTGTTTTAACTTGTTTCGATGATGCTTGCGGCAATGCGGCGCTGGTGGCTAGTGTTGTTGCCAGATTGAATGTTTTTTCCTCTAAATATTAAAGGCTCTTTGCGGTGTGTTGGGAATGCTAAAGAATTCTGGCGCCCTATTGTACGGAGATAAATGCACACGCCGTTCAGGCACCAGAATGAACTTGTTCATAGTTCGCTCATTAGGCGTCAAAGAGTGTGTTCAGTTCACGTTGGCCCAAAAACTGTTCAGGTACAACACTGTCTGTAATAGTATTAGGAGTACTGCGTTAAAATCCCTGTCATCACATTGTGTGGGCCAGTGCTCAGTGGTGTTCATGGTGTTACTGCCTCTTCACAGCTGTATGGTGGAGAGCAAAGATGGCCGCTCGTCCTTCATTGCTCATAGCAACGACGTGGTCAGGTTTTCTGTGGATGCTTTTGTTTTCCATGGATTCAAAGGAAAAGTGAGTGAATCTGAGATACTCAGACGACCAGTCAAAAGTATGGACGCACTTTTTCATTTATGTTTCATCTTATTTATGTTTCATCTTTCATGATTATTCTGTACACTGTACACTGTAAATTCTAGATAGCTGGATTTCAGATGACTTCTCAATATTACTGAATAAAGTGGAATAAAGCTTTGTAAACCTTTTGGATAATTCATGACAAAGTACAGTGTTATTAATGGGGAAAAGTGGTGCAGTTTTAATGCTTACTCCACTACATAATTTTACATGTCTTGCTTCATATTTGATTTTTCCTGTGTGTATTTAGAAAGTAGAAAGAAAGCCCTGAATGAGAGGGTGTGTCCTAACCTTTGACTGCTCATCTAGACTCATGTGTTTATGCGTTTGTTTATTTGCATTGATTTTGGTTGCACTTTTCCAGCAGCTGTACATGCACTGCTCCATGTCACTGGGCCCCGACACTCCCACAGTCACAGATAAGTCCTGCAACTACCAGCCTCAAACCAGGAGGTGAGTGCTTCTCTCTCCACTTTCTGTTAAAGGAGACTTTCTGTGCTTGGGCGGCTGTCTCTTTTTTTTTTTACAACTGTTTAAGTCATCTATGACATCAGTGGGTCATTGTTATTTTGGACATTTCAAATCACAATATGGATTCAAAAATAAGTTGATGAAAACAATTTCCGCCTGTCCCTTTACCGTGCTGACAGCACCACCTATGGATAGCGTGATTCTGAATACTGCAATTAGGGTTTAGTTCTGGTTTAGTCCTGGTTTAGTCCTGGTTTAGTCCTGGTTTAGTCCTGGTTTAGTCCTGGTTTAGTCCTGGCTTAGTTCTGGTTTAGTCTTGTTAACTCCTGGCTTAGCTGGTTTAGTCTTGTTAATTCCTGGTTTAGTCCTGGTTTCGACCTGGTTTCGACCTTGTTCAATCCTGGCTTAGTTCTGGTTTAGTCTTGGTTAATTCCTGGTTTTCAGATGGTTTAGTCCTGGTATAATTCTGGTCTAATCCTGCTTTAGCCTGGTTTAGTCCTGGTTTAGTAATGTTTAGTCCAGTTGAGTCCTGGTCTGCAGTGGTTAGTATAGTCTATCAGAGGTGGTTTAAACTAGTTTGGCCCGGTCTAGTCTGGGTCTAGTCCTGGTTTAGTCCTGGTTTAGTATTGGTTTAGGCTTGGTTTTAACCTTCTTCAATCCTGGTTTAGTTCTGGTTTAGTCTTGGTTAATTCCTGGTTTGCACCTGGTTTAGTCCTGATTTAGTCCTGGTATAATCCTAGTCTAGTCCTGCTTTAGTATAGTTTAGTCCTGGTTTAGTAATGTTTAGTCTTGATTTAGTCCTGGTTTCGACTTTGTTCAGTCCTAGGTTCGTTCTGGTTTAGTCCTGGTTTATTTGTGGTTTGCACCTGGTTTAGTCTGTTTTCAAAATAAATATGTTCAAAACGCAATATAGTTCTGGTTAGACTTGGTTTAGTCCCACTTAGTTTAGTCCCACTTTAGTCCTGGTCTGCCGTGGTTTGTATAGTCTATCAGAGGTGGTTTAGTCCAGGTTTAGTCTTGTTTAGTCCCTTTACCTTGCTGATGGCGCCACCTATGGATAGATACAGATCACTAAAGCAGGCTGCACTTTTTGTCTCTGTGATGTTTCTAAATTATCCAAACTGAAGGAAAAAAAGGAGAACAAAGCTCAGTGGATGTGTCTGTGGGAAACGACTGTAACATGGTCCAAAGCTCTGAAAAGTGGAGTGGAATATGTCTCCTTTAGGATCGTGCATGTGAACTACTGGACAGATTGAAATGTGTTCTTCCTTCTTTCACCGTTTAAAAACCTGGTGGAGCAGCTTGAACTCTTGAGCGGGTGGATGAGTTGAGTCACGAATACATTTGCGTTTCATGTGTTGCTCAGGTGGGTGGAGCTTCATGGTTCAGACGATGTTTGTTCCTGCTGTGAGTCGCACTGTGGCCCTGCTACCTCCACAGGTCAGTCCCACTCATTGCCACACTGTGCTTCTCTGTTAAGAAGGATGGAAAAAATTGTAAATAAAAAGTAAATAAGATTTGTACCTTGAAAATTCAAAATCGTTGCTTATTTTTTGCTGTCATAAAACCATTAGCATTAGTTCAGCTCATCAGTTAATCATTGTAAAAATATGATGTTAACTTAATTTTGCCTCCACTTGCTCCATTTTGAACATTCTGACATAAGATTTGAAAGAGTCTATACCTGTTGTAAAAATAAATTTACACCAACCCAGAAGCAACCCAGAGAAAAGCTGAAAAATCTGTTGAAAATTACAGGCAGAACTTCATTCGAGGGAGAATTGTGACCAAAACATCAGCACAATTTACACACAGAGTTTGACATATAAAGGTGTTTTTTGTATTTCTGTTTGTCTAATCATAATTTCTGTGTACTTTAGAGGAGTTTTGAGCGGGTCTAGCAGGTTTCAGATGACGTCACAGCATTCTATAGGCCCATATTGTTTAGTACAGATGGAGGTAGCTAAAATCGGTACAATTAAACTGCAGATTTTTGTTGTAATACAGCCTGGTCTTGGGTCTTCTCGATTTTAAAAAAATGATCAGGTTCCATATTTGGGAATTTGCCTTTTCAATATTTCATGGCAAAGTGCAATCTAAATAGGAAAAACTAGAAAAGTAGAAAAATAAATCACAAAAATTCCATCCCAAAAAATGGTTTAACTATGGAAAAAATATGATCTTAAATAATATCTTGATGTTCAGTGTGTTTTAGTGTTTAGTTAAGTGGGTGTTCTAACCTGTTATGGGCACCTTAACCTTGAAATATTTGTATTTTCTTTTCAGAGACTGTGATCAGCAGCAGACCCTGGAACATTAACGTCAAACCTGCAGCAAAGAAAAACCGGCACAAGACCTCAAATAGATCCACCAAAAGGAAGTCTAAGCCCTCTATGGTCCGAACCTTCAGACCTCCAGGAGAGAGGGGGGAGACAGGAGAGACCCAGCCCATCTCCAAGTCCGTGCACTGGGCTGTGACGGAGGAGCAGCCCCTGGAGGTGGTGGGCTCTGCGGAGGTGGAGGAGCTGGAGGAGGTGGAGGAGGGAACGCACCGGATTTTTGAGGAAATCTTTGACCTGGCCCTGTACAACCTCCCAGACAGTGAAATAAATATATGAGAATGGAACACTTTATGGCTGATTCTGAATACTGAAACAATTAGGGTTTAATTTTGGTTTAGTCCTGGTTCAGACCTGGTTTAGTTCTGGTTTCAACCTTGTTCCGTCGTAGTTTGCACCTGGTTTAGTCTGTTTTGAAAATGCAATTAGGGTTTAGTTCTCGTTTAGTCCTGGTTCAGACCTGGTTTAGTTCTGGTTTCAACCTTGTTCCGTCGTAGTTTGCACCTGGTTTAGTCTGTTTTGAAAATAAAAATATTTCAAAACTTAACATAGTTTAATTTAGTTTAGTCGTGGTTTAGTCCCAGTTTACTCCTGTTTAATGCCCGTTTAGTCCTGGGTTAGTTCTGGTTTCGTCCTGATCTAGTCCTGTTTAGTCCTGATGTAGTCCTGTTTTAGTCCAGTTTAGGCCTGGTTTAGTCCAGTTTAGTCCCTGTTTAGTCCTGGTTTAATCCTGGCTTAGGCCTGATTTAGTCCAGTTTAGTCCTGGTTTAGTCCTGTTTAGTCCTGGTTTAGTCCTGGCACAAGGGGGCACAGTGGTGCTCAGCACTCACACTTCACAGCAAGAAGGACCTTTCTGTGTGTCTGGAAACACCCACAACAGGTCAAATCCTCCAGCTTAAGGTCCTGATCAAGACAAGAAGACGAAGTTCCCTTCAGAGACAGTAAAGTGAACCTAACCTTTTGTTAGGGTTATAAAGTCACAAATGAGCAAATGATTTAATATTCAAGAACAATATTCTATCTCAGACGAGTTGGCTACTGATGAATCAAATTGTGTCAAGTCAAATCAGTTAATACTGAAAATCCTTCATTAAACAGAGGCATAAAGTTGGTGTCATGTGCAGAGATTAGAGCCAGTTTCACCAGCACGGACCACGCCAACAACATAATGCAACCAAGGTATTTATCAATGGACGAACATGATTGACTGGATGAATGAGGTGGTGGTGGGTTGAGACTGGGTGTTGGGTGGGGGCTCCGTCTCCATCATCAATTGGCCCAACTGGAAAGGAAAGTAGATGTCTTATACTGAAACACAAACGAGATAGGGGGTGGGACAGTGAGGTCGAGTTAGCAGAGACCAGCAGGATTGATGGGATAGACGGCTTCATGTAGACTTGTGGGAAATTAGAGGTGTGGTTGTGGTGAGCTGTGGTGAGAAGGTGCTTGAGGCGTGGTCCTGCCCCTGAATCTCAGTTAATCATTTTAACTCTACATTGTTCTAGCGACACAGTCAGGACTGCAAAACACCCTTGAATACATGTGACCTGTGACAAATGGAGATTTAAAATGAAAAATCACGTATATCAAAATCACTCCTATTTGGCAGTAGAAATAATGAAAAGCAAAAACAATTTAATATGTAAAGGAATTACATTTGAAATGGTACTGTTTACGTAGCCAGGATTTACTTTCAGTTGCTTCCCATGAGATGTTTTCTGAACTTACAAAGAGTAGGAATCTTAGACTATCTTTTGATGATACCTTTGATTTATTTAACAACTTGTCACTCCAGTTAAGTACATTTGATACTCTGGAAAATGTACATCATTGATTTTAAAAATATCGACTTTATTTGAAAGTGAGAACGTTCTCGTGCAACAGTGTAGGTGGCGTAGGTGAAGCAGTTTCTCCATCAACATGAATGTTCAAAAGAGAATTCTTGGTCCTGGGGGAGACTTGTGAAAGTAATGACAGCAAACTAACAGAACAAATGTAGCAGCACCTGCTCCATCTGTTCTGTGAGGGCCACTTCATGTCCCTGTATCCTCAGCCGGTGAGGAACACCCTGGACTGTGCTCTGTCCCATGTGTGGACCTCACAGTGATGAAGTGTGCAGTGTTCACTGGCTTAAACTTACATAAAACATTTGGATATTCAAACGAGGCAAGGCCAAAGGGAAATGTTGTCCTGTCAAGTTTATGTAAGACTGAAAAGAGAATATAATATTTTTAAATAGAGACAGGCCATTTGTAACTTGAGGGCTAATAACACCAGGATCCCCGGGGTCACTGATAGATCCAAGGGTGTGGAGAGATCAGTGAGGGTTTGGCATTTTTGTTCAAGCCCAATTCTATGTCCAATATTTCATCTCTATGATATTCTTTTGTTTGTCATCACTTGCAGAGTAATGTGAGCCTTCCCCTTACAGATAACCCTTCAGCAAACAGATAAGAACAAAATACTGTCTCTATACAAACAGAGGAGTTACAACTTCATCCCAACTTATTTCTTCATTAATTGTGAACTTAGTGCCTGTTTGAAAGTGCGTTTTGGTTTAGATTGACGGGTTTAGATTGTGTTTTCTAGTGTCTGCAAATGAATACATGAAATTAAATGAATAAAACTCATTTTGACATTTTATTTAGAATATTGGAAATTGATGACATAATTGTATTTGGATCCTCATTAGCTACAGTCACTACACTGCAGTCCTATACAAAAATACTAACACAAAAACTATTTCCATTGTACTACATCTGTGAGACCTGAGTCTCACAGTGAGTCCCAAATCCAGTTTCAGTCCTGGTTTAGTTCCAGTCCATACTGGTTCCACAGATGGACATTCAGGTTGTGACTGTTATTTTAGTTTAAGATTGGCCTGTCACATATTGGGAGTATAATATAGAGATGAAGAACATACACACAATAAACGATAATATTAAAACTCATTTATACCACAATACAATAAACCTAAAGCAGGATTATCCCCAAAAATCTGTTCTAAATGTATTAAATAGTTAAATATTGTAATATTGTTTGTATCTATAATCAGTCGTGGAAGTTATTTGTTTGACCCTCAACTGCTCCAATTCGGTACTACAAAACTCAACTGTAAAAATACCCATTAGCACAAAGAAAACATACACATGGTATAAATTGTTCCATCAGATATACAGTAAGATAAGATAATTAGGTAATTATCATGATGGAGATAATTTAAGGAAATGTGCTTCTCCCAACCAAACATGGACCCCACCGTGTAGAGCCTGAGTGAACTTTGTCTTGACTTTGTGGAGGAGCCTCATGGTTTGATCCTCAACGCTGTAAAAGGACAGAGCCCCTGCGCTGTGGTCCAGGTAAACCCCGATTCTGGATCCAAATGGACCGGAGATCTCAGACCAGACTTTAATAAACACAAATTTATTAGTTAAACCAAAGCTGTTGCATTGTAAAGCCCAGGATTTCTCATTGTTTCCAAACCCACAGTCTCTCTCAGTGTCCCAGTAAGCAACTGTTATTAGAACTATCCCACTCCACTCCAGCTCCCAGTAACAGCGACCTGTCAGCTCCTCTCGACTCAGGACCTGATCCACACTGAATCTGTCTGGATGATCTGGATAATTTTGCATTATGTCCGTGAATGTCACTTTTGTGTTTTCATCAGACAGAGATAGATATGGACCTGCTGTGTCTGGGTCCAGGGTGATGTCCCTTGCATATCTGAGGAAGTCCTCTCTGCAGCTGGGCTCAGGGTGGAGGTGGTGTGAAGGCTCCACCAGCTGGTGTCTCTGTAGCGCTGCAGCATCGTGATGAGGCTGTAGGTGCTTCTCACAGTAAGAGGCCACACACTGCAGACAGGAGCGCAGCGCCTTCAGCTTCCTCCCAGTGCACACGTCACAGCTCACATCTCCAGGAGCGGCGTAGCAGCAGTCAGCAGGGGGTACTGTGAGCCGGCTCCTCCTCAGCGCCTCCACTAAACCTGCTAACGTGATGTTTTTCACCGGGACAGGTCTGGGGCTGAAGTCCTGCCTGCACTGAGGGCAGCTGTAGACCGGCCTCTCTGTCTCCTCTTTGTCCCAGTGACTGTGGATGCAGCTGCTGCAGTAGCTGTGTCCACAGGGAATAGTGAGCGGCTCGGTCAGTTCCTCCAAACACACGGAGCAGCTCAGAGCCTCCGGGTCCACTGTGCACTGCGCCATTTGTGCCTCTGAGAGAGCGAGAGACACACTTCCTCATAACAAACTCAGAGAGAGGGAGGGATGGGGCCTGAGCACAGCAGGAAGTGAGGGTACAGTGTGATACACACACACACACACACACGACTGAGGAGGCAGAGGCTCGTGGGACAAATGTTGGCTAAATTCTATATATTCTTTTATTAACATATAATCATCTGTGTTATCTCATTGTATTTGTACTTGATGTGTTTTAATGATTTGATGATCTGGTGTTGGGCCTAACCAGATCCAACAACAAACAGGTTTAGTCCTGGTTTAGCCCTGGTTTAGTTCTGGATTGCCCCTGATCCAGCCTTGATCCAGTCCTAGTCTAGTCCTTGTTCAGTCCTGGTTTAGTGCAGTATTTGAGTCCTTAGACCTGTTTTGGTCCATACAAATTGACCCTTTAAGCCACTGGTTTGGTTCATCTTTTATTAACATAAACATTGTGGGTAAATGCTACATGGAAAATTCTGTACATTTCTTTTTTTTTTTTTTTTACAAAGTCACGTCTAACTCAAAGATTACTACATTTCAAAACTAAACACAATACATACATCAACAACCGTATTTCATTGTTTACTGAGTTTTGAGTTCTTCTTTTATCAAAACATTTTACTTACAAACACAAACTTGGTTTCACGAAATAAAACAACAGTATATACGATTTAAAAAGGCACATTTGAAGATGACTTTAATGCCCTGTTCTAATGATTTATACATTAACATATCCAGAAAAATGGGGTGACAGTGGCTCAGTGGTTAGAGCACTGAAGGTGTGTGTGTGTGTGTTTTAGTGGGGGCGATGGTGCAGATTGGCAGCCTCACATCCGTCAGTCTGTCCCAGGGCAGCCGTGGCTACAATAATATCTCACCACCAGAGTGTGAAGTGAATGAATAATGACTACAATGTGGCTTTGAGTGAAAGAATCATTAACAACTGGGGAAAGGACAATTAGAAAGAGAATTTGACCTTGAAATAAAAATAAAACGATTTGAAACAAGTGACATTCTCAAGTGGATCCAGTATGCTGTCCTGTCATTTCTGACCCTCTTCTGCAACTTTTTTACACAAACTACAATGTAACTGTAATTAGACTAGTCGGACCAAGCCCAGCTGCATTCTCACACATCACCACTGGATGCTGCTACTGCTGCCCCACAGTAAGCTGGCTTTGGCCTGACGAAGACCGAAGAGCACAAGGCCAGGTGAGGGGGGAGGGGTCAGGTGAGGGAAGGGGGAACAGGTCTAGGGGTCTCGTTGCTGACTAGATTGTATTGGTCCACTCATCATTTTCTCTACATTATGAGGATGTCTATGGGACTACAGCACAAATTAGATATTGGTAAGTGAGATTTGGGATTTTTTGGTATTTAGAACTAAAAAGTCAAATTAAACTCCTGATTCACAAATGCAATCTGTCTTTTCATAAATACATAGTTTCCTAATACTTTTTTCTGCATAAATTGTCATTTTTGCATGATGGTGCATTCATTTATCCATCCAACTCAGAGATCCAAGGACATTGCCTAGCGACACTCCCCTTCTCTTCTGACAGCCCGACTCGGAACTCGGAGGAGCTTGGAGTAGACCGAACAAAGTTTCCGAGATAGAATCCATAATGGCCGTGCCCAGTATCACTTGTATGAACTGTTCTCATTGTGTTTGGACGCTTTGGTGGTTTAAATGGCACTTGTATTACTGCAATGCTTTACTGCGTCCGTTTAACTGCCTATGGGTATGGTAGTATTACTGCAGTATTTTACTGCATCCGTATCACTGCCTGTGAATATGGTAGTATTACTGCAGTAGTATTACTGCAGTATTTTACTGCGTCCGTATCACTGCCTATGAGTATGGTAGTATTACTGCAGTAGTATTACTGCAGTACTTTACTGCGTCCGTATCAATGCCTGTGGGTATGGTAGTATTACTGCAGTACTTTACTGCGTCCGTTTAACTGCCTATGGGTATGGTATTATTACTGCAGTACTTCACTGCGCCTGTATCACTGCCTGTGGGTTTGGTAATCGGTGTTGTCAGTGTTTTTAGCCCATTTCCTGCTAGCTAACTGTGTGAGGGGCGTGTCTGGCCATACTTTTACTACTGAAATATGCTATGCTATGCTAATATGCTATTTAAAGTTTAAAAATGGTTTAAACTAGAAGGTGTCAAATTTCAGGTGTAAACCTCACTGCACGTCACTGCTGAATTCTTCCTCCAGGTTGTGTAGTTGAAGCACATATTTATTTTGGAGCCCGGTACTCAGAAAATGCTAAAGCAACAACAGCTTTGTGGTTATCATCGGTGTTTTTCTCTGAATCAAACAAACGAAAACATAATAAAACGTGACGTCATATCCAAGATCCGAGTCCAAGTTGGATGGATAAATAAACACAGCATGAGGTCCCCCTGCAGAGCTTTTTAGTCGACCAATTGATCAGCAGGACATGTCTTTAGTCAATAAGAATGTCTTAAAAGTGCAGTGTGTAACTTTTCTGATGGAGGGTCCGTCAAATGCTTTTCTCCTTGGAGATGCTGTTGCTTTGTCTTGAATGTTCCACAGTATGGCAACCTGATCAAGTTACAGGTCAGATCTGTGGATAGGCGACCACAGTCAGAATGCCTGTTTTTCTAGGTATTTTTGAGCTATAAAACCACCTGGAACTGAATAAATGTAAAGTAGAGCTGTGTAATATCATCACATTGTGGAACATTCCAGGCAGAGCAATGATGTATCCATAGAAACAAGCAGGTGATGGACCCTCCACCAGAAAAGTTACACAGTACAGCTTTAAGTCAGCTCCAGTCCTAAATCTTCCAGATGGTAATTTGAAGTAAATAAAAGCATGGAAAGCTGTGGTGAGCACTTGAATTCATTGAAACTGTTCCTTTGTGCAGGCGGGGCTCCTGAGTCCCTGTCCTCAGTAGTAGGAGCTGAGGTGGGCGTGGGTGCCCGGGTGCCGTGGCATGGGCGACCCTTGGTACAGCGCAGCATTGGAGCTCCAGTACGGGGAGGCCGGGCTGAAGAAGCTGCCCGGGGACACGGGCACAGACGTGGGGTGGGCGGACACGTACGGTCCCTTCGGCTGGTGGCTGTGGAACTGTGGCACGTAGGACATTTCGCTCTGGTACTTCAAGCCTCCCTCTGCTGCATGGCTCTGGTGCGCCGTGGAGATGCCCTGTGAGGTTAGAGCAGGTTAGGACGAGGTTTAGAGAAAAAAGTAGTCTCATTAATGAATGAATGAATCCTTGCATTTATACAAAGTACTTTACAGTTCATTATTCATTCAATCCACTTGCATTAGCTTTGTCCATTTATATATATGGTCTATGGGACCGATGGACCTCCATGGAGATAGATCAGTGTAATGACATAATGTGGGAGATTACAGGGCTTTATTCCACCTTTAATAACAGCTGAAACCTAACCGCTCAGTTAAATAAAAGTGGTGGCTCTGTTCTTCACCAGTTTATTTCAAATTTAAATGTCAGAAGAGCGTGATTCAAACAAACAATGAAACTCAATCCAGCAGCTCCCTCTGGTGGACATACACAGACAATACAACATAGGTCAATTAGATCAGGGGTGGGCAATTCTTTTTTCCATGGGGCCACATGACAAACACAAATTATTGTGGCCAAAATGCTTAACTCAGTTCTGCATAATATGAATTGTATTTCTTTATAAAAAGCCATAAATATAATTGTTTTGACACTGGTCAGACTGGGAAGAGTTTATGTTATGTTAAGCAAAAAAAACGTGAGGCTGCTTTACAAAAAATATAATAAAAAAAAAAAAAACACCTTTAAAATAAAAGCATGCAGCTTTTGTCCATGCATGAGGTAAAATGATAAAATATGTTAGTGTTGTAATTTCAAATTAGCTTAAACAGGCCAGTCAGGGTTGACCAAAGGGCTGTATGTGGCCCTGGAGCTGAACCCCGTCCAGGTCTGAATTAGATCAATGTTCATTTGCTGTTAATTTGGCTTTTCTATCTAAACTATTGACGCTGTTTGAGCTCCTAAGAGACCTAAGATCTACTTCCTATAGAGTTAAAGGGCCTATAGACTCTCTAGACTCTATAGAACTCCACTTATCATCCACAAATGTTATTGTTCATGTGTTCATTTGACATCTCTTCTGTCTTTGGAGCTGAATTTCTATAGCTACTGCAAGTTTACTAATGCCATGCTGAGGAACATTCTTGGCAAAGCAAAAACATTGTCATGGGGATAACAGCTGATACCCTTCACCAGAAAATTTACACAATCACAACATGTGTCTCCAGAGCCTTAACCTGCAGATAGAGACACATCCTGCATTTGCCTCGTTCTCATTTTTTGGACAGACTTGTGTGAAGCTCAGAATTCCCTCCCTGAGCTGCAGAGCCTGCACTAGCACTGACTTAGGACTGATGCAGCTGCTGGGCTTTAGGGAGAGATTTGATTTGTTTGTTAGATATGTTTACCTCGAATATGGGGACACAGTTAGGTCATGTTTGTGGAATTTAAAATGTAACTAAACTCAAAATCCACTTTTTTCTGCTTTTAAACTGTGCATATGGTGTTAATAGCATTGTCTACAATTCTTAGTCCTTTTGGGTCATTTTCATGTAAACTAGGTACATTTGTAATACATTTATGCAGCCTTCAGTGGCCTTTTTAATTTCCAGTAGTTGGTGACATCACACAGGACCATGTGTTTATAATCTGGTTGCAGGGGCAGAGTTTAAAATGTGGACACCTGTTAGACCAATCACACTGCTCCTTAAACCTTCAGACCCTGGCTCTCCTTTCCCTCACTCCCCCCTTTAGTCCTCCATGTACTCCCTCCCGGTTTAGCAGCTCTGTTTGAATGTCGTTGTGGACGGAGTTCTGAGTGTGTGTTATTTTACCTGGAAGTCAAACTTGTATGCGTATCTCTTGCCGTGCACTTTGGTCATGATGTTCTTGTCGTAGTAGTATCGTAGCGCGCGGCTCAGTTTGTCGTAGTTCATGTTGGGTTTGCTCTTCCTCTCGCCCCAGCGCTTGGCCACCTCATCCGGGTCGGTCATCTTAAACTCCCCGTTCGTTCCCTCCCACGTAATGATGCCCGAGTTACTGCTGTCAGACAGGAGCTCCAACAGGAACTGCCACAGCTGGATCTGGCCCGAGCCTGAGAAGAGGAGGAGGAAGATGGAGAGAGAGGAGAGAGGAAGAAGAGGAGGAAGAGGATGGGGCAGAGGTCAAATTTATGAAATTTAAACTCTAAATTTGGAGGTACAGTATGTAATATTCTAGAGATGGCACAACACCTGCACAATACTGTGATAGACACAATTAATGCCAGACTGGAATATTACAGTCATACACGGGTCAATAACATATAAGGATTTTCAACAGGCAATTTTTTAAATTTTGTTTGTATTGAACTTTTTCAAATATTTACAATACCAGGTGCATAAATCTATGTTTCACATTTATATGAAAAATGTTTAGTGTTTTTTTTATGTACATGAATTGGCTAGGACTTTAAAAATATCATGTGGTGCGACCGAGATTAACCTTAAATAGTTTTATTTTTTAAAACATGGTTGGGATGTTAATCTAAGTCATATGAACATGAGATTGAGATTTGAAAAGATGAAAACATGAGATTTGAAAAAATGGACATGCTCGGACAATATTTGTTTGACAAAAAAGAAAGAATATAAATGTGTTAGAGTCATTTTAAAGAAGTTTAGAAATCACGAGTTAAGGGTGGACGGTCGCACCACATGAACATTTGACAAAAAACATGCAGAATAATTTGGTTCCAGGAGTTCACAGGTATTACAGGTAAGTGGGGAATTATTATCACATTTGAACCTTTTTAACTGAATAAATTGAAACTGGACACATATCATCTCATGACCCATATGCTATATACAGTAACTACATTTCCATGGGAACAAGCAGGATGAGGCCCTCCCTCAGGCCACATAAGTCAGGTTTATGGAGATGCAAACCTACGGTCTATGTTTTAGAGTGCAATAAACACAAAAAGGAAAATATGTTTTTATTTTAATGCTTCTTTGCCTAAAAAGTTTCATACTGTGGCTTTAAGCCATGTGTAATTCTCTGGTTCTTACTAGAAATGGGATCAAATGGCCAGCAGAGGGCAGTGGAGTTCTGCACTTAGGTTATGATGTTAGTCTCTTTGCATGAGAAGTGTTTGGAGTATAGTGCAGCTGGTTGGTGCATTTGGAGTATAGTTTATAGTGTGTAGTTAGTACATTTGGAGTATAGTTTATAGTGTGTAGTTAGTACATTTGGAGTATAGTTTATAGTGTGTAGTTAGTACATTTGGAGTATAGTTTATAGTGTTTTAGTGGCTTAGTTTGCTTCTTTACTTGTTTTTAGTTGTTTTTTTAAACATGTACCTGGATTGGCCAGTCTGCTGCTGAGGGGCCCTAACGTCTGGTATGGATCTGTGGAGAGGGGAGCATTATCAGTGACCATGAGGTGAAATGTGTAGATTTAAATAAGGACTAAATCAGTACTACTCAGGGCTAAACTAGGACCAAACTAGGACACAACCAGGACTAAACCAGGACTAAACCAACTAAACCAGGACTTAATAACAGGTCCACATTACCTTGGATGATTCTGGGAGCTGGTTCTGTCACTCGGCTGTGTTCTATGGAGAGACACATGTATTGTACAATGAAACACTAGTTAATGTGTGGTATTAAAAACACGTTGCCAGAGGAGAGGCGTACCTTTGGGCACCGGGGTCATGCTGTTGGACCAGCTGTTTCTGCGACCGACCTCATCAAATCCACTTTCTGTCAAAACATGAGACAGATCAGGAGTCAAACCCACAACCTCCAGTTGAGAAGAGACAGGATAACCACTCTGCCACAGTAACACAGGGAGAACACAGCACAGGGCTTTGATGCTTGTGTGTTTTGACCCGGTCTTTTTACTCTTTTGTCCCTGGTTTCCTCCTTCTCCTCTGCATCTGTTTCCTCTGGATTTAACTGTTCACAGCTCCTACCCTCCGCCTCAAACACTCCAGATCAACGGATTTTAAACTCACAAAGACAATTCACTGCGGCCGCCATAAAACAGACATGTAAGTTAGACATGTAAATTAGTTTCATTTGAGATCCTGTTCTTTTTCTGTGCTGCTTTAGTCCTGCTTGTGTTGTAGTCTGGATTAGTCCTGGTTTAGTATTGGTCTAGTCCTGATTTAGACTTGGTTTAGTCCTGGTTCAGTTCTGAATTAGTCCTGATTTAGTTTCGGTTTAGTCCTTGTCCTCGTAGATCTGTCTTAGTCTTGGTTTAGTCCTGGTTTAGTTCTAGTTTAGTCCTGTCTTAGTCCTTCCTGTCTTAGTCCTGGCTTAGTCTTGGTTTAGTCCTGTCTCGGTCCTGGTTTAGTTCTGGCTTAGTCTTGGTTTAGTCTTGGTTTAGTCCTAGTTTAGTCTTAGTCCTTCCTGGCTTAATCCTGGCTTAATCCTGGTTTAGTCCTGGCTTAGTCCTAGTTTAGTCCTGGCTTAGTCCTGCCTTAGTTCTGGTTTAGTTCTGGTTTAGTCTTGGTTTAGTCCTGTCTTACTCCTTACTGATAGTGATCATGGCTTAGTCCAGGTTTAGTCCTGGTTTAGTTCTGTTGTAGTTCCACTTTACTCCTGGCTTCGTCGTGGCTTAATCCTGGTTTAGTCTTGTTAGTCCTGTCTTAGTCCTGGTTTAGTCTTGTCTTAGTCCTTTCTGATTTAGTCATGGCTTAGTCCTCTTGAGTCCTGGTTTCATTCTGGTTCAGTTCGGAATTGGTCCTGGTTTAGTTTAGTTTGGTCCTGCTCCTGGTTTAGTCTTGGTTTAGTCCTAATTTAGTCTTGTCTTAGTCCTTCCTGTTTTAGTCCTGGTTTTGTTGTGGCTTAATAGTAGCTTAGTCCTGCTTTAGTTCTGTTGTAGTTTCATTTTAGTCCTGACTTACACCTGGTTCAGTCCTGGTTTAGTCCTGGTTTAGTCCTGGTTTAGTCCTGTTTTTATTGTTTGAATTCTGAAATGTGGCTCACACCTGCTTTGACCTGCAGTCGTGGCTGGGGGGTGGTACTCGCTGGAGTCGAGGTGTACGAGAAGGTGGGACTGCCTGAAAAACAAACAAAGAAGAAAGAAAACTGAAAATAGTGCAATAAAAGTCTGATATTACACAAAAGTGACTCTGTGAGCTTTTTTTAACATGTGTGAAACAAAACACAACTCCAGGTCTGTTTGTGAGGAGGAAACATTATAAAATATGGTCCATTTATAATCAAAGGGTGAACGTGATACTAAAACTCCCAAAATTTTCTCCATGTACTTAAGTAAACTGTGTCTTGCCCCAGTACAGACATAATTTAAGCAGCTCTTGAGGTGAAAATAAGTCTGCTGTGCCGTCTGTGCCGAATTATAAAATGTTTTCTTGTCCAATAATCCAGAAACACTGCTATTAAAACCACCATAGAAATAATTCCTGAAAACTCCTCTCTGGCCTCTTTCTTTAGACAATAGAATGTGATTTTCAACATTTAATGCTTATTGTCAACATGGAATTATCAATAGCTAAAATACCTGGAGCCAAACTATTTCATTATGGAGTAAAACCTTACTGCAATTGGAGAATCTCAAATAAGCAAAGTTTTTAATCTTTCTAATATTTGATGCTTCTGACATCCATATTATGAAAACCTGTATATAAAAACATATGATGAAGATATAAGTCTATGGTTATGTAAACGACCTAAACAAGCAGCATGCGGTGAACACAGGAAGTGTGCAGTAGAGAACAGGAAGTGGTCAGCGCTGACACAGTTTTGCCCCGCCCACTTCCTCCTCCACATGAAAAACACAAATCTGAGAGGGCAACCCCGACGTAAACAAAGATGGCGTTGAATCAAAGTGAACTTCTCTTCTATCACTCTTTTCCTGGTCCAGATTTGTCGCAGAGTGATTTGTTCATTCATATTTACTATTTAAAGTTCACTGAATATGGCAAAATAAAGAAAAACATGTAAGTGAAATGGTAAAAACGGTTTCAAATGTAGTTTTATCTGGACAATGTTTTATTTTATTTGGCTGCCGTCATAAGTAATCTCAAAGTACTGGTGTAAGGAAGTAGAGTTTATGCTTAGCTGGCAACAAAATACTAAAAACTACTATCATAGAGTGACCAGACATCCCTGTTTACCCGGGACAGTCCCAGTTTTGAGCCCTGTGTCCCCTGTCCCAGCAGATTTATACAAAACCACTGATTTGTCCCAGTTTTATACAAGAAATGTTCCACTTGTCCCTATTTTTGACCAATTTGTTACCCTCAGTAAAGAAAACTCTAACTGAAAATGGTACTGACAGACTGACCCACAAATGCGTCAAGACTGGACAATGTTACACGCTCTTTTCACAGTTTTATTTACATCAACCGTCCAAACCTGAGTCCACCCCAGTTTTGAATTTTGAAAATCTGGTCACTCTATACTATAAACCATGATAATATAAAAGAAAGTGCTATTATTTAATGTTGAAAATCCCATTCTACTGTCTAAAGGAGTACTGAGTATCCAGTCTATTCCTTATTAACAAAATCGAGTAACATCTTTGTTCACAGATAAATGGATAATGGTTTATGTTTTATAAGCTCTAAATGTTCTCCATCTTGCTGTGGCTCTTATATATATTTTTTGACTTTTTTGACTGCTGAAATGGGTAGGTCTTTGGCATTTTTGTTTCATAAAAGGAGCTTATTGGAGAAAAAAGGTTTGAGGTTCCTGAACCCTGTGTCCTTTGGCCCATCAGATTTACCCAAAATCACTGATTTGTCCCAGTTTTATACAAAAAATGTCCCAGATGTGCTTATTTTTTACCAATTTGATACCATCCAGCAGCATAGAGAGGAATAAATTACCTGAGAAAAGATGCTTAAAAATGCCAAAAGAAAATGTGACTATACTGACACGTTAATCATGAATGGGCCAAATGCAAAACCGTTTTCCGTGATTATGCACTCACTTCACAATTTTATTATCAGACACCTCAATCCGAGAGTGTCCCAGTTTTTGAAAATGTATGTACGTTAACGTGCTGTGTATGAGTGTGTGCTGTGTGTTTCGTACTCTGTCGGAGGTAGCTGAGGTGTGACAGCAGGATGTCGGCGTTATAAGGCGAGGTCAGGTTCATCATGTCGTCTTTGCTCATTTTACACAGAGACTTTCCGTCCAAACCCTGGAACAGAGCCACGTCCACCTCCTCCAGGACGTACTCCTTTATGGCCCAGTCCAGCCACTGCCGTACGTGCTCCTGACTCCACACCTCCGGGTCTGAGAGGGGAGGACAGAGGAGGGGTGTGTGTGTGGAGGGGTGGTGTGAGAGAGAGAGATGGGGGGTAAGATAAAGGAGGGGGCAGATGGAGAGAGAAGGAGAACATCTGTCAGTCAAACCTTCAACTGTCAAAAATCGACCCTTTCACATCTTCTGTCATCAGAAGTGGAGGCAAAATGAAGCCACACAGCAAAAAGTGCAGTGTTTAAATTGACTCTAACAGAATCAATTTGAACATTTTCTCAGGGTTTATATCCAATCTGTTCTCGAGTTAATTTAATGTTTTTGGAAATTAAGTAACACTGGACCAAAGTTCCTGTTTAACCCCAAAATCAAGAGTTATATTAATGTTCTGAGAGTAAACGGATCACTCTTTGTTTAACCCCAATCAAGAGTTATATTAATGTTCTGAGAGTAAACGGATCACTCTTTGTAGGGTTATCCTGATTTAACATTTCATTTGTACACTTTATTTGAGTTAATTTAAGATGAAATTATGTACAAAGCTGATTCAAACTGCTCTTCTCTCATGGGAGCTTGAAGTGATGGGAGTTAGGTGCCAAATTAACATTAGTGGAAGTTGGATTAACTTCAGCCATATCAACTAACTTTCAAATAGTTAAAATAACACTTTTTGTGTTAAAAACAACTCTGAAACATTTAACCATGAAATCTGAACCCTCCAGTTTTTGCTGTGTAACATCAAATATTTACAATGATACAATAACTGACGAGCGGACCTAAATGCTAATGGTTTTATGACATTAGAACAAGTCTGAATTTCTGAGCTTCAAATCTTATTTCCTTTGCTTCTCTGTTGAAAGAGATGGAAACAATACAGTTTTCTAAAGTTTTCTTCCCTAAACTAGTATTTGGGCTTCGAGGTAAATACACGTTGGGGATTTTTACTTTTATTTTAAGTTTGTTGACAAAATGAAGAAAGGTAAGTTGATTCTGTCTGATTACAAATTTAAAAATGATCACAAAAATGGTAAATACACGTTACTGTATTGTCTTAAAAAAAAAACAAAAACAAGAAGTTAAGTATTTGGGCTTCACAAAAAGTAGAATTTATGATGAAGTGTGTAATATATCTGTAGATGAAGTAAAAAACTGTTGTGGGCTCAACATTTCTGTGAGGATTTGTCCAGTAAAACCTCAAAATGTGGATTTTGCCTTTGTAAAAATGCTTAGTGTGGATCATAATCATAAAAACAAATCATGTAAAACACAATTGTAAGTGTTTTTAAACTGGGCTCTGAATCATTTCCATGGATCTGAGAGGTTTGACTTTTCCAATTTCCCTTGATTTTTAACATTTTGTTATATTGTAAAATTAATCAGAGTTTTCCCATTAAAATCACATTATTTTCCACTTCATTTTTGCCTCCAACTGCTCCATTTCAGAATTTAAATTGTTTTTGTTTACAGTTTTTCCAAGGGTCTATATCAAAATATCAATATATTGTATCGTTTAACGTGATGATACAATATCAATATCGTGGAATGCTGTATTGATATATCGCCAAGAGTATTTTTTACTAAATTATTTAGTTCCAGTGCTACAACTTTGTTGCTTCTTTGACAGAAGGAAACTCATTTACACAACTCATTTGACATTTTCACTGTGGTGATTAAAATGGGCGTTTTTCATATTAACTTTGCGCAAGAAGTGGTTTAACTAAGAGTTTTAGTATCACAGCCATGATAAGCCTTTATTTTATATTGAACCAGTTTTAAGTATCAATTTGAAACTCACTGTACTGAGATGTATCGTATCGTGGTCTATGTATTGAGGTATATATAGTATGAGCGACTTCTTAATGATACCCAGACATGGTCATAACTAGAATGTACTGTCACTCTACACTCTCCAACAACACTCACAAACTTTATCAATCCACAGGGAAATTATCTGGGCACATTAGCTCACGGTATATTATAATAACAACACTGGAAAAAAAACTTAAGAAATGTAAGATCTAAACACTTAAATCTATCAGAAAATGACTTCAAAGTAGTGAAATATTCTGTCCATGCAGGGATAGGGTGAGGGATAAGGGTTAGGGTTAGCCAGAACTAGTAAATAGAGAATAAATCTGAAAACAAGATGAATAACCTGATAAGTTTTAAAATCCTAGCCAGATCAGAGACCTTTGCAGTGAAAGAGAAATGGTATAATATTCTAAATAAGTAGCACAAATGGCAAAAGACTGATGTCAAATAAGGCGTAGTTCTATAAATGTACAATATAAAAAATAGATCTTAGCTATATACATGAGGTTGTAAGGAAAACTCTTTGAAATGCAATAAGATAAGTTGTTTTGCTTAAGGACACATATATAGTGATAGTATATAGTGAGTCAGAGCAGGAGTTAAACCCCTAACCCGCTGCCACCCAACAGCCAAAGTTGTGCACATCTTCATTATGTCCCACTGTTATACTTCTGACGGACATGC
>KN492102.1:27377-41506 GCA_000787155.1 Scartelaos histophorus
GGAGAGTTATTCCAAATAAAGTCTTCTGTCCGTGTCCCACCGCTGTGACTCAGGTGTTTCCCACAGCTGACGGTGACACTCAACTAACCGTAAAGTCTGGAGTTGTCCCTGAACGCCTCACTCCTCAGTCCCTCACTTCCAGGTATTATCCCAGACCAGAACAGTACTGACTCACTCACTACGGGTTTCATGGTGCACGCAGTATCTGGGAAGTGACAGTACTACCCAGTGTAGTAAGAGTAGTACTCATGATACACTGCAAATTTCTCTGATCTGGCCAAGAGTTTAAAATTTATATCAAGTTATTCATCTTGTTTTCAGATTTATTCTCGATTTACTTGTTCTAAGACTGCTTCATTCTAGTCTAGAGGGAGTTTATTTTTAGAGAACTTGTCCAGTAAAATAATCTTGCTGCATGGACACATCATTTCACTACTTTTAAGTCATTTTCTGATAGATTTAAGTGTTTAGATCTTACATTTTGCCCAGGCTTTTTTGCAGAGTAGTAATAGTATTACTCAAGGTAGTAGTAGTAGTAGTAGTAGTAGTAGTAGTAGTAGTAGTAGTAGTATAGTAAAAGCGCACATGACATGTTAAGACTCCTCATTTAGCTCATAAACATATTTAATATATATTTAAGACTAGTCAAGAATTCTGGTCAACTATATCATTGTATTTTTTGGTTGGACACGTGCAGCACATGTAACATCTGTAAAGGCTGTTCTATAACTGGCTGAGGTCCAAAAGCTTTTTTTTTTTTTAAATTATGTTTCAGTAAAAGCCTTTGTCAAATTTTGCATTTGCACCTCTACAAGAACTTTGGTGTGGGTTTTCTGTTTTATTTAATTCCCTAACCATAGCAACCATAATGTAAACAAGGGCAAAAACACTTATTTTGTTAAATAAAGATTTGAACTGTCAGAAAAATGTCTTTCTTGTAAGTTGTCTCTGTATTTTGAATTCTGTGTTGTTGACATAAGACGAGGGATTCTGTTTTAGAGCTCAGTACTACTTCCTGTATTTTTGTCCTTTTCTTTTCTACTTTTTCCCCTCAAACTTCCACTTTCCACTTCAGTGATGTAAAACTGTAACACATATTGACCACAGGTACAGTCCCATCAAATCGAGTATCAATCGAGAATTGGAGAAAAAACATGGAATTAGTAAAGAGAATTAGAAAACCTGAAATACTGCAGTTCAAATAAACCAAATATTGCCCTCTGCTGGAGATTTAAAGAGGTTCTATTACATTTCTCCGGGTATTTACTGCTAACACATATCATGTATAGATCATAGTACCCTTCAGAGCAAAACACAATTAACATGTAGGACTTCTGCACATCAGATTTGTCAGAGTTTGAAGTTGTAGTATAATCTTTTGTATCACACTTTTGTATATTTATGAAAAGAAAACACTCCTCTGCTCAAAACTGTCCCATAATTATTTTAGTATCTGATAAAGTTACTGATACCTGCAGGTACGATGACCCTCTTCTCCTCAGTGCTGCCCCCTGGAGGAGAACTTGTGTTGGGGGCTGGAGTCGCTGTGCTCTGTGTGTTCTGCGGGCTGTAGGGCTGGTACTGCATCGCTCTACCCCCAGAAGGAGAACCGGAGCCGGGGTACGTCATTGTGGATCTACCCCCGGGAGGAGAGCCAGAGGTGGGGTATGATATCGAGGATCTACCCCCAGGAGGAGAACCGGAGCTGGGGTAGGTTATCGTCGCTCTACCCCCAGGAGGGGAGCCCGAGGTGGGGTACGACATAGTGGATCGACCCCCAAGAGGAGAACCAGAGCTGGGGTACGTTATGGTAGATCTACCCCCAGGAGGAGACCTGCTGGTGGGTGTGGCGTTGGAGCTCTGGGGGCTGTAGGGCTGGTAGGACATGGAGCCATCGCTGCTGATGTGTCTGGAACGTTTGGTGACGCTGCAGTCCACTGGAGACTCACGGCTGCAAACACCAATATCTGTTAAGTCTAGAGTGACCAGACGTCCCTATTTACTCCGGACAGTCCCACTTTTGAACCCTGTGTCCCCTGTCCCAGCAGATTTATCCAAAAGCAGTGATATGTCCCAGGTTTATCCAAAAAATGTCTCAGGTGTCCCTATTTTTGTCCATTTTGATCCCCGCCAACAGTAAAAAGAGGCAAACTGGCATTTGTTTAGGTAAAATACATAAAACCTGCTTAAAAACAACCAAAACACTAAGAAAATGTGACCATACTGGCTCATTTTAGTCACAAATAGGCCAAGTGGAGAAAAGTTTTCCTTAATGACGCACTCGTTTCACAATTTTTTTTATTATCAACCACCACAAACCGAGGGTCTCCCAGTTTGTGATTTTGAAACACTGGTCACCCTGGTTGCGTCTGAATGAAGAACTGTTTGTGAAAATGATCAAATAGCAAACTTTCAGCCAGCATCACGATTAGATTTGCCATTTATGCTGTAATAAATGGGTTCTTTTCAAAGGTTTCAATTTTAAAGTTGAACTAAACACCTAAACTCTACCCGAAAGCACATTTCAGATAGAGCTGCTAAACTGGGCAGTACCTGGATTAAAGGGGAGAGGGGGCGGGGTCTAGAGGTATAAGGAACAGTGTGATTGGTCGAACAGGTATCCACACTTGAAACTCCGTCCCTGACATGCAAAAAAGCTTGGCCAAAATGTAAGATCTTAACACATAAATCTATCTTAAAAGAAGTGAAATGATGTGTCCATGCAGCAAGATCATTTTACATGATAAGTTCTCTTCAAAATAAACTCCCTCTAGACTAGAATGAATCAGTCTCTGTTGAGTGTTCATGGGCTGAAATAAGTGTTATAGATGCTAAGTTTGAGATAAACAGACTTAAAACCAGTTTATGATCAGTGTTCATGGCCTGAGAATAAGTTCAAAGATGCCAAATTCTAGATTAAATGCTTTAAATTCTGCTCACTTCTAGATAAAGACTTAAAACCAGTTTATGATCAGCATGAATGTCCTGATAATAAATTCTAAGATGCTAAATTCTAGATATTTGCACTGAAATCAGTCTAGCTAGTCATTTGTCAATTCACACTAATCATAAACTTGTTTTAAGTATGTTTATCTAGATTTTCTGAGTAGTACTTCCATGACTCAACAACTCAGAAAATCTAGATAAATCATGGAAGAAATATATGTGACTATTTTTAAGCTTATACAACCAATTCAGAACGAGTAAGTAGAGAATAAATCTGAAAACAAGAATATCTTGGTATAAGTTTGAAAATCTTGGCCAGATCAGAGATATTTGCAGAGTGCAGCCAGGAGTTTGTATCTGAAACTGCAATCAGGGCACATCAAGGAACAAAGGTCCAAGGACACGGCGGCAGGATTCAACTGTGGAATGCTGAAATCGCACCGCCAACCTGTCCGCTTATAATAATATATAATAATAAATACCCACCCTGTGAATAAAGTCAGAATTCCCAAACCTGTAAAACTGTGACTCACCAGGTGGGGGAGGAGTTTGTCCCAGAACAATAACGTCACATTAACGCGTTTCCTCCACTTTGATGTAAAAATAGAAGGTGTTCTCCGCTCAAATACCTTTACCTTTACTGTAGTGGCACTAAGCAGCCCGGAATTTTTGAAGAAATATTGCAGCTTTTACACCTACATATATTTTTGTCCTGATTTTTATTATAGTTTTGTTTTCTGAATGGAGTCTGTGTGTTTTTTCGGTATTGAATTTGATTAATTTGGCACCTATTTGAAGTGACAGGTGGGTTTAACCACCCAGAAAGAAGTGTGAACTCTCAGGAGAGCAGATGAATTTAGGCCTTTCTAAACAGTGAAACCAAACACTACATCCCTTTACACTTTTTCTGCTACTAAACTGTGTATGGGTCAACGACGTATAACAGACACATTTTAGAATTTAATTTCTGTTGAACTTTTCCAAATATTTATAATGCCAGGTGCATAAATCTATGTTTGACATTTATATGAAGCATTTTTAATGTTTATGTTCATGAATTGTCTACAACCTTAATGCCATGTTAAAATGTCATGTGATGCAACCAAGAATAACCTTCAAATTGTTTTATTTTCTAAAACCTGGTTTAATCTAAATTGTGAGTTATATGAACAAGAGATTGAGATTTGAAAACATGAAAACATGAGATTAAAAAAAAAAATGGACACACTTGGATAATTTGTTTAAATATTATGGGGGAAATATCTATTCAAGAAAGATCAAGAAAGAAATTTCATGTGGAACTAAAAACACTTGAGAAAATATTACAAAAAAGAAAGAAAATAAATGTGATTAGATTTAGAGTCATTTTAAAGAAGTTTAAAAATCATCAGTAAAGGGCGGACGGTCGCACCACATTAACATTTGACACCTTAAGGACAAAAAACATGCAGAAGAACTCAGGATTTGTGAAAAAATGATTTGGTTCCATGGAGGTCAGAGGTACTACAGGGATGTGGGGATTATTATGAAATTAGAACTGAAGAAATGAAGAACTGAACAATTGAAGAAATTAAAATTGTTTGTAGTCTGTTTCTAGTCCTTTTTTCTGCAATTCCAGCGCAAATTAGGAACACTTGCAGATTTGTGGTCAAAAAAGTATAAACACTGATGTGCCCTGTCATTTCAAGTACTATGTGACATCACACAGGACTGCCCTGATTACAAATAGGTGTTTCTGATACAAACATGTGGCTTCAGGAGCAGACTTTGAAGTGCGGATACCTGTTAGCCCAATCCCACTGTTCCTTATCCCTCCCTCGTCTCTCTCTGACCTGGTGCCGTTGACATGTTCGTTCCTTTTGGTGGAGGTGGCGGCGCCCCCTGTGGTCCACTCGGGCTCTGCGGGTGGGGGACTCTGGGTCAGCTCGGCCTTCATCTGCAGCAGCGATGACGCACCGAATGTCGGGTCAAATAAGGCCTGGTCCTGGCTCACCACGGACAGGGCTTCCTACAACACAACACAACAGGTCAGACACGAGCAACAACAACACTGCAAACTCTGATCTGGCCAAGAGTTTAAAACTTCTATCAGGTTTTTTATCTTGTTCTCATACTGATTCATTCTAGTCTAGAGGGAGTTTATTGAAGAACTTGGTCAAGTAAAATGATCTTGATGCATGGACAGATCATTTCACTACTTTTAAGTCATTTTCTGATAGATTTAAGTGTTTAGATCTTACATTTTGGCCAAGCTTTTTTGCCGTGAACAGACAGGAGCAGAAGTATTTCTAAAATGCTTGAGATTCTTGTTAGTTAAACTAAAAGTTAAAAGTTAATATTTCAGTCATCGAAAAAATCCTCATGCTCCTTTCAATGCAAAATCATCATTTATGAATGATTTATACAGTGCCTTTCCAACCCAAAGCACTCTGCAGTAGGGGTGGGACGACACACAAAACTGAGTCCACAAAAACAAGACGAGGTGACATTTTATAATAAATACAATAAGATTGTATAATAAATACAATAAATACATCTGTTAAAAAAACTGGGCCTCAAAACGTTTGATTTACCGTCACTGTGGCACTGCTTTTTAGACCTACGTCTTCTGAGGAAATGGAACTCACCAGGACTTTGGCCCCGTTTGTCCAGACCAAATGGAAACACACAGTTATTTTTCTTATACGTTCAATCTTGAGGCAGTTTTGTCTTGCAAGATCTTGTCCCGTCTCTACTTTACACCACATTCACTCTAAAGTCAGTAGTGATACTATTGATATTCATTCATACTAGACATTGTGGGTGTCACTGGTAAAGTCAGTACAGAGCCTTAAGGTCAGACAGTGTTCTACGGGACGTCCCCAGAGTCAGGCTCAGACCCCGGGGTGTTTTAATTAATTAATTAATTAATCCTTGTATTTATATAGCGCCTTTCAAGACACCCAAAGCGCTTTACAGTTCATTATTCTGTCACTCCACACTCAGTGGTGATAAGCTGCTATTACAGCCACAGCTGCCCTGGGGCAGACTGACGGAAGAGAGGCTGCCAATCTGCATCATCTGCCCCTCCGACCACCACCATCACACACACACCACTTCCATACTAGGCAATGTGGGTGAAGTGCCTTGCCTATGGACACAACAACACTTTTTGCCACTGCTGGAATTCCCAGTGGTCTCCCATCCAAGTACTAACCAGACCTGGCCTTGCTTAGCTTCTGAGATCTGACAAGATCAGGCTTTGCCAAGCCAGTAAGCTGGGCTTTCTTTGTCTCCAGCCACAGACTCTAGAACAAACTACCCGATGATATGAGGACCTCACAGATTTTGACCTGTTTCACTCCAGGCATGTTTCTAGACATTTGATTTTATTAGAAAGCACTTTGGGTGCCTCGAGTATTGTAAATGGCTCTATAAATAAAGACGGACTGATGGACTGCTGCCCCACTGTGGCTCCTAGTGTTTCCAGAGCTCTCCCATCCTAAAAGAGGTCTGACACAACCAAAATATCATGATATTGTATTGTCAAAAGTCTCACAATAATATCGTGGGCTGTCACAATATATCGAATCACAAGTTCACTGCTGTGCAGTAATAGCTAAAAAAAACAGAGGGAACTACATAGACCATGATGCTTTGCTGTTTCAGTGCAGACTACGTGAATAAATAACTGTTATTAAGCACTTTTATATCTTATTTTTGTATTATAACAGCGCCAAAGCCTTATCGTGGCATTTTAAAAGGAAAAATTGAAATGTTCACAATTTTATAAAGCCTCCATAAAATATTGGAGTAAATATCGTACTGTGAAATGCATATGGAGAAAATATCATACAGAGATTTGGATGTTGTTGTTACTTGAATTTTGGCCTTTCAAGCTGTTCAGAATGTCACTGATCTGAATATGACAATAAATGTTGCTCCAAATGATGCTCAAAGTGTTTTAGAATGTCACTCTTGTTATTCTCCATAATATCATAATATCACGAGCCTCCCACCATATTGTGAGCTTTCCCACGATATTGCAAAAAATATTGTACTGTTACGTTCATACCGTGACAATATCGTATCATGAGACTTGGTTATTGTTACATCCCTGTTAGAAACACATCATTTGATACTGATCATTTGCTAGTCCACTACACATTAGCCTGTTAGAGCGTACTGATGCTAGCAGCGTGTTTCCGTTGTTTAGCGTTGCTCTAAATCTGTGGTTTGTTTAGACTTGGGCCCATTGTCCGAGTGGTTCCTACGTCAGCACAGCGCCTCGGCAGATCTGCCCCGGAAAACACCCAACCTGCACCGGAACCTTCGGCCCAAAAGGAAGCTCGGAGAGGGGGGTCTGCGTATGTGTGTGTATGGGATGGAGGGCGAGCGGGGCATTGTTTCAGGAGAGAGGGGGGGTCAGGCATTTCCTCCAGGCTCTGTGTGCAGTTCATAGAGATATACATAAGTTTGGGCTGTTTAAGAGCCCGTACGGCACTATTTTCATGTTCTAAAGTTGTTTCCTCATCTCAAACAGACCTGGAGTTGTGTTTTGTTTCATTCACACATGTTTAACACACAAACCTGCACATTTAGACTGAGTTCTTCTCAAACTGGAAAACACTCTGTTCCACCTAGTGATGTTGTGTGGTAATACAGGAAGTGCTTTACTGTGTTTTTAAACTGCACACATCTTTACTAGGATCATTTGGTTCATTTCAGCCTTGGAATTGCTGATCTCAACTGAAGTTAAAAAGTATCTGTTAACTTTAAAAGAACCACAACATGACATCACAAGGTGGAGCAGAGCATTTCGAACTTTGGAGATGTAGACAGACTAATAATAAAGGGTTTACTCAAACATGTGTGACTGAAAGCCCGGCCTGAGTTTTTGAATAAAACACAATGAACAGGCAAAGGATTTATAGGATTTGAATAGACTATTGTTTGAGCCTAATTTTAACTGCAGTCCCTGAATGATACTTTCTCAGTACTAATACTGTTGCCTGGAATCCAGAATACACACTCCTTCAATCCTCTGTGAAGGTGTGAGTGTGGTCACTGCTTAATCTCCCAGAGTTCAGCTGGACGTGAGGAAACAATATGGGACAAAAATATCACAGGAATGAGAAACATGGTGGATTTTTACAGAATCAATGAGCGGAGCATTAAATTCTGTTCATCTGAGGGGCGAGAAATGTGATTTTATTTGTAGATGGTGAGCTCCTTTGTTTCACAAGTGTCATGTTTGGCCGGACCTGAGATGTGATGGAGGGAGTGAGGGCCACACTGATACTGATCTGTTCACACAGAGATGTGAGTGTGGATGTCAGGCCCCAGAGCTGAAGACATTCAGGAAAATCACACAATGTTTGAGATGTTCTGTGCCGGGTGACACTTTTTACACTGATCATACGTACAGTACGTCTTGGATGGATTTTTTACATACCAGCAGTACCTTGAGTAGTAGGGTCCAAGTACGGCAATTTCTATAAAATTTGCATTTTAGTTTTAAAGTGAACGTTTATGTCTCAGGTCACATTTTAAACCCTTCCAGGAGCAGCAGCATGAGTGAAGACCAGAATCTGAACACGTTAACTAATCCACAAATCTAGTATTAAATTTGCTTGAGAATGGATTAAAAAAGTGTAAATGGTGCTACAGTGGGGCAGCAGTGGCAAAAAACATTGTTGTGTCCTTAGGCAAGACACTTATATTGCTTAGTGTGAAAGTGGTGCGTGTGAGTGGTGGTGGTTGGAGGAAGATGGTGCAGACTGGCAGCAGTGCTTCCGTTATCATCATAATAATAATGTCACAGTGAAGCTGTGGCTGCATTAGTTGTGAACATCAGTGAGAGATAAGACCATGAGCGACTGTGGAGTGAATGAATACGGCCGTAAGTGCTTTGAGTGTCCTAAAAGTGCTCCATACATGAAATACTTTTTTTTTGATGAGAATGCCTGTGGCAGTATTTCTCCATCACACACTCTCCCTGTGATAACAGTTATGAGACTCACAACACTAAATCTCACACTAAAGCACTGCTACACTACTTTAGTACTACTGCTACACTACTTTAGTACTACTGCTACTGTCCACATAATGACTGCATCCACTTAACGTTCAACACATTATAGCTGGATCAATGTAGTATTTCTCCTGTCTACAGTTTTGGGAGATTTATGTTCTTTTAGTTGTAATATGATGAGATTTGAGCTGTAGAGGGTTAGAAGTGTAACTTCTATAGCATACTGGTTCTTTTTACTGTTTATTTATTGCAGCTCAGCCCTTTTCATGAAACTGTCTATTTAAGCCTGTATCACTGCTTTATTGTTATTGTGTCAAAGTCATAAAGTGGTGTGAACATGATCACTGATCGCAGTATTTCTCGTCATGACAGACCTACTACTATAATGATCTTTAGAAGCAGCTCTGGGTCTAAACTTTGTATTTTAGTTTGTCAGTGCAGGACACAAACTCACGTCTGTGTGTTTTCTGACACAAATAGACCCAAGTGTGGCCGACCGCAAAGCCGCATCACTTCCTGTTTGAGACACTTACAGAGGCATCGCTGCACAAAAAGAAAAAATACTGAAAAACAACTGCCTCCAAGTATAACGGCTCCATTCGTCACGATGGCAACAGGACAATAAAGACACTGCAAGATTCATCACAATCACATCGAAATTTACATGCAGTTTTTGAAGTAACGTCTTTTCCTCCACAAACAGTTGGTGAAGTCTTAGTCAACTAATTCTTTTATTCTAGTTATGGTTTTTATGGGACAACAGCAGAAAGAGCAGAAAGTGAGTGATCTGAAGACTGGGAGTGAATATGGTGTTTATTGTGTCTTTTTCCACATGAATACACTGCTTCCTTGTAATATACTGCCGAAATTGTAGTTTTCGCATGAACTCCTCCTGCAGCTGTACTCTTGTAAGCAGTGTGGGTTTGTAACAAATTACAAAATGAGTGGTAAAGTACTCTAAGGAAACGATCTTAGATATGTGTACTTTACTTAAGTACATTTCAACGTGGAGACTTTTCCTTTACTACCTCTGGGAGCAGATATCTGTACTTTCTACTCTACAGTTTTGAACAGGATTGAAAAGTTTTTTTTTTAAGTTCATAATTTGAGCAACAATATATGGAAATAAAAAGAGCTAGAAAAAACAGTTTTATTATCTCCAAAGCTCAAAATGCTTAAAATATTCCACTTTATGATGTAATGTGGTAATTTTCATGTTAACAGCTCCTTTTGCCTTTTGCTCAGTAGATTTTGGCAATTCCAAGGCTGAAAAACGCAGTGGAGCACTTCCTGTATTACATGACATTACAAGTTGTTTTCAGTTTGACCGAAGAAATCCGCCTAAATGTGCAGGGTTTGTGTGTTAAACATGTGAGAATGAAGCAAAACACAACTCCAGGTGTGTTTGTGATGATGGAGCAACATTAGAACGTTAAACAGTTAAAATGGACCCTAACCTTAACCTTAATTTTGTGTTATAGTCAAAGTTTTAATCTCACGGTGGTTTCATCAGGCTGTCGATAATCGCAAATAATAAACACTAAATAGAGCCTAGATTACAGATGTTTTTTATAGACGTTTACTACTTTCTACATTTATATACACACAGAAGAAAAAATATATGGACTTATGTAGCAAAGAAAAAAGTATAAAGTATAAAGAGAGAGAGAGAGACAGATATAGATAGATATATATATATATATTTTTTTTTATAATTAATTTCATACATATATGTGACATCTGCAGGTCTGTTGACAGAAATTTGGGGGCTCGGGCAGGAAACCTCACATGGGCCCCTCTCGAATATTCTGGGCCCTGGGACAATAGACCCCTTTGTCCCCCCCGTCGACTCCCCGTTTTTTTTTTTATTAAAATTAAAAGGACTAAATAAGAGGGTGAGTTCAAACTTTTGACTGGGAGTATATGTTATAATATAGTTTCCTCATCAAAAACATACCTCTAGTTGTGTTTTGTTCCATCCGCACGTGTTTAACCCTCTGTCTCAGCTTGTGATGTCATTAAGTGGCGATACAGGAAGTGCTCCACTGTGTTTTTCAATACAACACACCTTCACTAGAATCATTAGAATAATTTGCAATTCATTCTGAAAATAGGAAACAATTATGGTCATTCTAGTATAACAGAGCTGATCAGTTAGCTAGAAATTAAGGCCAACAATAGCTATAAATGTTAAAACTACCACTTTATGACATCATAACGTGGAACATAACATCTGAACCTTTGGAGGTGTAGACAGACTAATGATAAACATGCAAAAATGAAACAAAACGCAAAGGTATGTTTCTGACGAGGCGCCAACATTATAATCTCCTACCTTTATGTTAACTGGGTGGGACACTATATAAGATAAAAATTTGCATTTTTAAACTTTTTTTTTAAATACACAAATTGCGGTTGGTTTGATATCATCTATAGGAATGAATTCAATCTAAAGAAGACGGTGGTGCTTTTGTGGAAGTGTCTACTATAAAACTATGACATCATTATGCAGATCGTTTTTATTAATTGTAAAACCCAAGACTGATCGAAATCCACTTAACATTAAAAACTGGCTTTAAACTGCAAAACCTGGATGAGAGTTTCAAGCCGCACATTTGTATTTATGTTTTTACTGGGACATTTTTCATTTCTAAAAATAAATCATTCCCCTTTGGAGCGCTAATGAAACTACCGCGCGTCACAACAGCTTTGTGAAGTCATAGCGTGCAGTAGTGTATCATGCTTTTGAATATTTATAGAGAATTGTCAGATGGCAGCATGGGTGATGTAGGCTTGTGGGCGGAGCCTTGTACCGGATCTTACTGCTGACCGTAAAGAGGGTTTGAAAAGGGCCCGGGAGAGATCACTAAATGAGTCAAACATGCATGGGTGACAACAACTAAAACCTCTTCACACATGTTTTTGATGAGGGATCAACTTTATAACATGGTAAAAAATTCTGCATACAAGCTCTTTCTTTAACAACCGCAAATAAGATAATGCAGAGCAGTGGGCAGGAGAGGTGGAAGTGAAAAACGATACAGAATTACTCAAACATGCATCAAAATACAACTTTGAGTTACTGGATGCTGTTATAATGAGTCATTTCAAGTTCATTAAAGGCAGAGGAGATAGAGTAGTCAAAAAATGTACCTATGTAAGGAAAAAGTTACTTTAAAATAAGTAACTTTTACTAACTAACAGTTATTATAAAATAATAACTGTTCAGATCATAAGATTTGCTGCTATGGGAGGATCAACCAGTTATGAGGCACTTCCTTTTTCACATGTATGTTCAGATGCCTTTTTTCCCCTAATAAATAAAATCACACTTTAAACTGCATTTTGTGTTTACTTGAGAGTTTTCTTTGTCTAATATTTATGTAACCAGGTGAAAATATAATTTTGCATTGCTCCGTCACTGATTACAGAGTAAAAATAGGCGTGCACGCCTTAGGGAGCAGTAAGGGTTTTTGGCTCCTACTGTATCTGTCGTGAAGCTATTTTCTTAAGAATATCTGTTGTGTTAAACCCACAGACTGTATATATAGGGGACTAAGTGAGTGTGACATCACCTACAGAGTTCAGCGATTACAGGAGTGAATCTGGAGTCAGGTTCTGTTATGAATAGGACTTTTTTGACAACAAAACAAACAAACAAAAAAAAATTCAGGATCATATAGAGCGGGTTAATAAGAACATTTTAAGACCAAGATGCCAAGGCCACAGCAGCAGGTACAGAGAGACGAGCAACAAGATCCTAATGTAAGTCAATTGGAGCCAGATTTAGGAGCTGGAAGAGCCTCCTGGAGCACTTCCTGTTTGGCACGCAGCAGTTAGCACGTTAGCTATGTCCATATATATGGTCTATGGTTAAACCTGCCCTAATGTGGTTGTGGACCCTGGATTCAAGGTGCTGTGTAGAGTTGGTTAGGGCGGCTGATCCTACAAGCTACAAGCCCCATGTAGGGAGCTCCTCTCCTAAATGACCCGTAAATCTTCTTTCATTGTACCCGAGGTGGAGGTCACTAATGTTCTGCAAGAAGTTCATATATTGTTCCCTGTATAACAGATTGCCACTGCTGCTTGATTCTTGGTCTTTATTCTTTATTTCTTCATTTTAACCTATTCCTAGTGTGATTTTATTTGAATGTTGTAGGACAATTGCTAAGGTTTTGAAAGGGAGTACAAAATATGGTCGGGTTTATAGTGCAATGCAAGGTTCGGCCTCAGGGTTTGCACAAGTCACTTTAGCCCCATTAGCCCCCTTATCACACCAGGCATGAGCCTGACTTGGAAAAAAAATCACTGAACATATATCATGGGACCTAAAAACCAATAGGCCGGGGAAAATGTTGGGATTTTAGGTGCTCTGTGGTGCAATCTGGGCAAAATATGAAGTCTAATTTTGGGATTACATAGAGGCTTTATAGAAGGGATTTAGGGTGACAAGATTGCATTATATGGTCATACATGTATAATCAGTCATTTTTATTGTACATGATCATTAAGACCTGTGTTTTGATATTCACTACTGCATAGTTCAGCAAACTGTCCATTACCGCACGTCACTGGACAGGAGCAACAGTACAAAGCACAATACCAGGTTTTTGGTCAAACACAGGCGAGATCTCATTAAATCGTAACTTTGTTTTTTAAAATGACCATTGAAGAGCACCTCGGGATTTTCATAATAAATGTATTAATTAATTCATGCATTTCTTTGATGGGGCTGGCAGGGTTTATTTTAGGAGTTTTGTAATGCATTGCAATGGTAGCAAAATGTTTTAATGACACTATTTTGTACGTATATGTATTTGCATATATACATACGACTATACGTACATACTAATACTACATAATACTAGTATGTATTTTGAAACACTTGACAGAACTGACAGGAAAACAGGCAATGTATTATTATTATTTAAATGATTCTGCCTTGTGTTCTTAAAATGGTAAAACACCTTTTACACTGTTTGTAGCCTCGGAAGCAACAAACGTCGCCGATTGCCTTATAATGAATATCTCTGTAGCTTGTGACAAATGCACGTGGCTTTGATGCAAATTCTTCTTGGTCAAAACAGACTTAATTTCTTCAGCTGCTTTAGCTTGGGTCCGGGCTGTGCGATTCTGTTTTTTTAGATATTAGCAGTTTTATTTTTGGCCG
>KN492106.1:0-13818 GCA_000787155.1 Scartelaos histophorus
ATTTTTGACTATTACTAAATGTAAATATGGAGCTGGTATGTATTCAACAATATGTTCCCTTTGAGCTTGTTGCCAACAGTTTTCATGAAAACACATATTGCTTTGGTCTAAAAATGGGGTATATAGTATTTTCTGGTATATTTAAATGGGATTAGCGTCTAATAGTACGTAGCCCTTGATAACATATTGGGCTTAGAGAAGTTCTGCCAGTTCCCCGTACACCGCTGTGACTTTGCACAATGACTCAAATATGTATAGATCTCTCCCACTCTGCCTCAGATGTAGATCCCAATAATCACTGTTGATACTTTCCATAATAACCGTGTGTGTAGAAGCAGGGGACGTCCTACCTTTGCTGATGTCCTGGTACTCGAGCCACAGCTGTCTCTGGACCTGTTTGTTGGGGTACCAGATGGTGCAGGACTCCTGGAAACCGTACACTGCCTCCTGCACGTAGTGGTTCCCAAACTCCCTGAGGATGGACACGTAGTCACTGCGCTGCGTCGCCCCGTCCAGAGAATGGATGGCGGAGCTGAAGGCTACAGGGAGGAAAATATGCGTTTAGTTAGCATTTTCCATCGCTCTTAAAAGCATTATATTTCTGTAGTACGTACTGAATTATTGGGCTTAGAGTGGTGCAGGGAGTGGAGAAAGAAAAAACTATACAAAGAACTGCAAACACTCACACTGTGAAAGTAATTATGTCGATTAAGCACAATCCTAATTTATTTTGCATGGTAAATGGAGGCTGTATTCAGTCACCACTAAATATATGTTTCTTACTTACAGGTAATTTGTGCAGTGTTTTTTTGGTAATTTATCTTAAGATAATTCTTGTTAGGAATTGCAGGTGTTCAGAGTCTACCCTTCCAACTCTGGGCATTACTTACTAGTTACTAAATTTGTAGAATAATTTATTTAAAATTTACTTTTGCCAGCTGGAGTTAAAGGAAACTTTAGATTACCCCAGTAACTAACTTGTTCAGGTGCCCAGTTTATTTCAGTGTATTGCACAAAACAGGCTGTATACTCGCCAATTCATCCAGCGACAAGAAAGAAAATATCTAATATATTTATGTTCTTCAAAAGTTGAAGTTGCACTTTGTAACATTTTCATGGAGGGTTTGCCAACTGATTGTCTCCACGGAGCTTTGCCTGGAATTTGAAGCATTAAAATCTATCTAAAGATAAGCAAAGATTAAACTAGGCTTAGATAAAGGTCAGATCTATGGAGAGGCGTCTCAGTGTATTGTAAGAATGTCTTAGCTGCTTTTCATAGGATGTTTAAGCAATAAAAAATCTGGAATGGAATAGAAAAGTTTAATATCATACTGTGGAACATTGCAGGCAAAACAATCACTTCCCAATGGAGACAATAGGTGGACCCTCTACCAGAAAAGTTACACAGTGAACCTTTAATTCACTGTTTAAGCTTCATGCAACAATTTTTTAAAAAGTAGACAAACAACAATGTAACATATCACATTTAAACAGCATATTTTTAAAAAGTTAAATCAAAAACTCAGCTGTTTTCAAGAGACCCTGCTGTCCTAATAGCAAAGTTCTGTGGTATGCTGAGTGAGTATTGGTTCATTTGCAGTGCGCCGTGTTGACTCTGCAGACCATTAGATTAAAGCTTGTGATCAATGTCTAATATTGTTGGGGCTTAAGAGTGTCGTTTGGTGTTATAGACCCGCACTAATCCATTCTAATCCGGGTTTAACTCACTTTTCATTGAACAAAGGTATTTCAATAAACTGCAAGCATCTTAGCGGTGCGTCACTGTCTTTATGAGCTCCAGTGGAGTTTAGAAAAAACACTTGAGTATTCGTACAGCATGTCAACATAAACGTGCTCATGTTATAAAGTGTCTATAAATTGCATGTTTACTAGTACAGGCCCACATGAAAGAAAGTCTGTGTTAGCGCTTTCAGTAAGGGCATAAAGATTATTAAAAAGACTTGGGCTTTAGAGCAGAATAATCAGTTCTGTTTACAGAATGGGCCGTGATCAGGCGAGGGTAACTTTCTTCAAATTAAAATTTCTAAAAAAAAATGCTTGCTCTACTTGGGATTGTTTATTTTGAGAAATCGTGTTTATTAGCACAGGCAGATGCATGATTTATTTATTAACATGGGGGCAATGGTTTCATTTTGAGTTTTAATATACAAGATGAGAAGCATATCATCACGGAGCAAACACGCTATTCATAATTAAGATTTTACTCGTTATATGTGTGTAACTCCCAATACTCATTTAGCATTTTTGCTGTAGTGGGCTACATCTATCTATTATTATCTAAAAGATAATTAGTACAGTACAATATGATTAAAGTAAACATTCACTATTATTAGAAATATCCTCTTATTTATTAGGGCTGTACTCAAAATTTCAATGTAATAATATAACAAGATATTTATAAAATCCCTCAGCTGTCCAGGAGAAATTCAATTTGTCAACTGGACAAAAGTAGTTTTTTTTTGTTTTTTTTGAATGAACGCTGTGCAGCTCTTCCAAGCTGCTTCTTCAGTTCTGACTGTGGTACGAAGAACTGAGTAAGCAGCTTGGATGAGCTGCACAATGTATTTGATCAAAATACTGTTGTCCAGTTGATAAATTGAATTTCTCCTTTGCAGTATACCATGATGGATTAATGGGTTATGCAGTTTGTACTGTGAACCTTGATGTTATTTTATTATAACTTAAAGGTGATATAGAAGATTTTCCATGGAAGGAGGAGTATAGCGACTGTTTGTCCTTTTTCAAATGCTGCGCATGAAAGAACCCAGCCCCCCTCCCTGACAGCTCCCGCCTCCTTCTTATCCCAAAAGCCGCTGCACTGTTCATTTGGTTGCTACTATTCTCTTTTACTATTATCATAACTGCAATGACATTCAGTGTAATAATGAAATCGTGAGTATGAGAGTAATGTATGCTGTGCAAAATCTTGGCGATTACTTCAGATTTACATTTATTTTTTTAATTAAGTAGTTTATCCTAGAAAATAAGTTTGCTCCTCATCGCTGCACAGGACTTGTAAATACAACAAGCTACTAATATAACAAGCAGTGGCAAACTGACTTTTTCTTTGCATTGAAAATCACGTTTTCAGATAGAGGATATCGCATTTGTGTCCTGAAAAAACGTCTGACATCAGCCTTTAGACCCTTGTCTGTTTCAGTGCAGCCATCGCTGGAATGAATCTCCTAGAATCACTGTCATTTGGCTTTGCTCCTTTTCCCCTTCGCTTCTCTTTTCAGTGACCTTAAAAACGGAACAAGTAGTGGATTCTTGTCTGTCATTGTAAGAAACTTTGTGCAAACTGCGAGGAAGCTACAGCTCAAAAAAGCCGCCAAGAACCACTGCATTGGTTTAGTTAACAGCAACTTGTGTCTGTGGATTGTGCAAGAGCCATACATAAACCACATAATCTCAGCACGCCGGACAGTCAGTTAGGCTAGAAGCTTAGGGAGTTTGATTGACAACCCAACAGCCAATAGATAACAAGGTAGCCTTGTTTTCTATTGATGCTGATGTTTATCTGGCCCCACCATGTCCAAAGTTGATGGATTTAGATTTCTTTTTTTTTATTAGGTCACCATAATAACGAGACTGCTACAACAATTTGAAACAAAACAAAAAATCCTCCATGCAACCTTTAAAGGTGCATCATGTAACTTTTCTGGGGGAGAGTACATCATATGCTTTTCTCTGCATGTTATTGTGTTGTCTGGAAATGTTCACAGTATGGCATTAAACCTTTCTATCTTCATGGAGTCCAAACCAGACCAAGTTACAGGCCAGATCTGTGGAAAGATAACTCCGCTCACAATCAGAAAACCTCTTTGTCTAGATATGTTTGAGCTTTAAACCACCTGTAATTGAATAAATGTATGGTGGAGCTGAATAATGTCATACTGTGGAACATTCCAGGTAGAGCAATGACATATGCATAGAAACAAGCAGGTGGCAGACCCTCCACCAGAAAAGTTACACAGTGCACCTTTAAATATATGCTGGTGTCTGTATTAAGGTTGACGCAACTTAACATTACAACAGAATTTGTTATTCAGGAAGAAAACAGTTCAGTAAATTGCCCCATTATTTATGACTACCACACATAACATGTACTTCCTACTAACAGTAATACTTTGATTCACAGTATTCACATCAATATCTAATGCTAACTATGACTATCTATACTATCTATACTACTGTGCAGTGTTCATATGATCTTCTTAAAAGCTTCAGAATCCACTTGTATTCGCTTTTAGCAATGCAGTACACGGGCAAACTGCTTACTGTAGCACACTACTAATGCACCTTTTTCAAGATGGCAGCAGTCACAGTAGCAGCAACACCTTTTATTGAACATAAGCACCGATAAGAGCTCCTTGTGTGTTCTATTTCCCATGCACCTGTGTAATAAGATCACACCTATATCTCCACAAGAAAAATTGTGTTTGAAGGGTTACATTGACCGTGCTCTTGCCGTGATCTGCTCCACAAACACTGAAAAGCAAAAATGCAATAGCAGTTTATCATTATCGTTTCGAGGAGTTGTGATATTAATATCTCAGCCCTCACACCCGGATTGCTCTCACTCTCTTTCTCTAAAATTAAATTAGGAAGCCAGCGATGTGCTAGACAGGGCGGATGAGCGATGGTGGCTGGGTTATCAGATGTAAAAATCACTACACTAGCCTCACCCCACGACTGACTGGCTACTGAAATATGATGCTCTAAAGTGGGAAGAAGAGGAGACAAAAACAGGAAGAAAATATCTAGAAAGTGTTCTCTCAGCAAATATAGATGCTTTCGAACCACGCCAGCGTCATCAGGAATGCATTAGAGGTGTCATGGCCGTATTTACAAAAGAGAGGCACTTATCAGAACAGAAAATATTTATGTTTGCCTTTAGGAATGAGAAATTTTCGAGCAACCAGGCTTCATAGTAGAAACAACATCTTGTCAGGGCAGTGAAAGAGAATTTCATTTGAATAAGAAACACTACGAGAAATGTCCAAGCTGCGATACCTGATGGGAAAGTGTGTGTGTGTGTGTGTGTGCGCTGTTTTTTAAAATTATATTGTAAAAGCACTTTGTGTGAAAACTTTGTGTGACTACTGCACACTGCATGCATCTAATTGTTAAAAATAATTTGATCTCAAACCCCTAATACAGCCTAATGTGTTACTAAAATACATTTGGGGATGAGAGTGTGTTGGCTGTGCGATGGCTTTCTAGCCCTGATTAGCAGTCTGAAAGCTGTTTAAATTAAATTAAATTAGATCTAAATTTGTGCATGATCCTAAAAAATTATGCTTGACATTAGAAGCTATGTCCCTGTGAGAGCTAACGGACAAGTTATATAGATTTAAATACCTTCTGCTTTTGGAGTTTTAAGATCTCTAAAAGGCCGGTATCAAATGTATGATGCTAAGCAATATTTCTCAATTTGTTAGCTCCACCAGCTATTGTATCCAATGTCTTATTTGCCTGACCAGCCAGTCTCTTCTATATTCAGTTGGATTTCAGAAGAGTCTGAAATCGGATCATAAGAGTGTGACACCGTCCAGATTTGAGACGATCCAAGCATTGCTGCTAACTTGAAGCATGTGTCTCTCAAATGTGGAAAACACCTCATGAAAATTCTTGTATTATTCAGAACAAAATAGATAATTTAATTTAAGTGAGATGAGGAGTTTGCTGTTTTGATGGTTGATTCTGCAGAAATCCTTGTTGTTTCTTAGTCCTCTTTCTTAGTGGCATTTCTCCTTTTTCACTCCTGCACCGCCATGATTGTTTTACCAGAACAAAGCATTGGTTAATCTGCCTGTCAATCATGCCCTTTGAACTTGGGGAAACAGGATATGCTTTATTTTAGTACAGGTTTGTGAAAGCGTTCTGGTTCTGGCTGCCATAGTAAGTGTCTTATAATGCCAGGTCCAATATATAATGGACATTGTATAAAAACATTGCTTAAATTTTTCATTGATGTTAATTTATCAATATTTCCTGATAGCACAATCTCTTCTATTTCCGCTGTATATTTCTTCTTCCCCTACGATTTGACATAAAAGCACCAAAGCTACAGTGCATGTTGCTGGTGTAAACTGAAAATGGTAACTTTTTCACCGTGGTCCATCTCAATTTGTTCTTTTTTTTTGTTTGGAACTTTTTCGTATTGAACTTCAAAATAAATAGCTTTAATGGCACTATTGACTGCAGTGAGTGAATGCGCCACACAACTAAATGGGTTTTTGGAGATGATGAAAGCCCTATTGCACTTGAAGTCTTTAATCAAGGCACTTTTTTCTGGAAAATCTACCAAAAGACATTTATTTTGCTTTACTTTGCCAGGTTGCTCCAGTCACATTTAGTACACTTTAGTACATTATCAGGTTATCCATAAAACGTCCTTTCATGTGTTATCTGTAATGACTTTTTCCTATATACCCTTTTTATGTTGTTTTGACATTATCTTGTACAGATGCAATGTCTTTTCTCTCCAGGCATTCGATTTTGACCCTTTTGACCTGACCTTGTGGTAATTCATGATTAAAGAGAGGTTGACCCTGGGTTCTGTGCCGCCCACCAGCCGCTGCACTCCCAGCACCAGAATCGGGCGGTAATTGACTCTTTGAAAAGCTTTAATTTGTGTAATGGCTCCTCTGACTTGAACCTTTTAGCACTGCTGCGTATAGTGGCTAGCAGTTAGCGTTACATCCTGGGGTGGGAGCCGTTATGCTTTCAATCCCGACAAAAGCTCTGCAGAGCACACAGGAGGCTGCAGACTCTCATTTTTGGATAGTTGTATTTAAATGAAACTATTGTGAGGAAAATCATCATATTTACCTAAACTGCAGTGTGAACAAAGAAGAAATGATAAGGTTTGTATAAATCTAACTTTGGCAAAGTTTATAAATGTGTATATGAAATTAGAAACATGCTTTGAGATTTCACAGAGGCAGAGTGGTGAGCGCTGAGTGTAAATGTGAATGAATGTGACAAAGTTGTTAATGCAGTATACACTAGTATGTCCCACCTCAGATTGGTTGGGGTAATCCACAATTTACTTTTTAATTTAAAGATTTCAAAAATGAACAACAGTAACTCTATTAGTTTCTTGAAGATGTATTATTATTATTATTAGTAGTAGTAGTATTAGTGTTATTATTGTATATTTAATAGCAATACAGATCTATTTAAACTATATAGCACTTTTTGGACTCATTACCATGATATTATCCAATATTAAATTAAATATATTTCCTGACTTTAAAACAATTCTTTTTTGTAAGCATCTCGTAGCTCTTTTAGCTCCTAACAACCTAAACAACGCACCAGCTGTTCATTATCCACTCACCTATGTGTCACAATAGCTGCAGTGTGACGGCTAATTTACGCTGCAGTGTGCACTTTTCACACACTTTGTGCTCTTGTCCACACACCATTCTGCGCTAATGATGTTTATGTAGCAGCGATTTACCTTGAGACAGGACCCACTGATTGAGTTTGACGTGGTACAGCACCGAGCGCAGACTCCACTGTTGCACCAGAGGGTACCCAGAAACCTCACTGTAGTTCACCATCCCTGGAACACACAAGGCATGCTGGTTAATATTCAGTATAGAGAAACATAGTTAATCGGAAATTGTTTTATATTGTAAGAAAAGTAATAAGGCAGAAAATACTATGGCTGAAATGTATGGCCTTCTTTAAGGTTGATCTGTAAGAAAATCATTTAATTGTGTGAGTGTGTTTCTGTCTAATCAAATCATTTTGGTCTTAAAACATTCAAATGAACTCACTCTACATGATCCTGGAGTATTTATTTCACTATTTTAACTATTTTCTCCATGCGCCTAACTGCTAGTCTCGGTGAGCTTCATTTGACTGGAGCAGAACGTCCCACTCCCTTAGTCCACTTCTTTATACAGTCTATGGATCTGAATTTTCTTTATACTGTGTGTTGAAATGCCATAATAATATTCTTACTGCAATAATAAATAATGGAAGACGAGGATCATCTTCTTCTTCTTCTACTAGCCAACACAATTTGCATATTTCATTTCATCAATAAACATTTTTCATCATTGTTTTTGTCAGTGTCATATTTTTTGCTGGCTAAAACTAAATACAAACTACATTACAAAAATGCATATATATTTTTGTCATTTGTCGTCAAAATGCTATTTACTTTGCATCAGATCAAAGTCCTAATGTCTCTTTTAGTGTTCGCTAGACCTGAATATTTACGGTATGATTACATGAGATGACAGAAAATAGTAGGTTTTAGATCAAAGTATAAACCCATTTGAAGCTCCCAAGAAACATATAAACATAACATTACTTTGAGTTAGCGGCAGCAAAAGACAAGTAAAGACTTACATAGAAAAAAAGGAAATCAATATTAAACATTTGCTGAGATTAACTTTTTTAGGAAACTTTGTCATCAGAAAATTCATTTGCAGACATGCATTTGATCACTTGCAGTGATATTCAGAGCATGTAATGAGTCAGAGCAGAAAGTAGTAAACCAATTACATATACTATAAATAAATCAGGAATAAAATGTTCCACTTAGAAGGCAGATATGTGTGTGAACTTCAGGCAGAACTGGGGTGAGTTTGAGGGGAACAGGCTTCATGCATTTATGAATGAGGACATGTTTAAATGTTTTACTATATTATATTATTTGCACCACGAGAATGAGCAGACAAACCCTGAAAGTTTCCAAGGCTGCCGTGAGATCAAAGCCGAGTAGGAATTAGGAAAGGAGCTGGTGAAGTGTCTGGTGATTCTGCTGCGGTGGACATGAGGATGAGTTGAGTTCACAGACTGTATAAAGGAGTGTGACCATTGTATTCAGCTCCAGTCAAATGAAGCTCACGAGGCCAGCATTTATACAGCACACATATAGAGCAGGTTAATACTAACATTTTAAGACCAGAATTACAAGGCTGACTGTAATAAGAAAAAAATGTTTGCTTATAACAAGTTTTTGTGATGTTCTTACACCTCAGTGGTTCCAGCTGTCAGAGACCTAGTGAAGGTTTAGTTCATTATTTAGCTCCAGTTTAGTCTCAGTCAATGTACCCTTATAGCAACAATTTCTATCTCAGTCTGAGTTTTTCTTCCACAACTTCCTGCAATATCACTTTAAAAGGCCCATCACACCTATAACATCCATACAAAAAAATCATGAATGGTTGAAAGTCATACTATAGAATGAACCTTTAACGCCATAATGTCACATGGAAAGACTTGTTCAGTGTATATGGTCCAGGGTAGGTCATCACATATTGATAGTTTACATTGAGAGGAGGAATTCAAGGGAAGTGAACTCCTGCTGATATGTAGTCACCTCCACAACTGCTTTAACACATATTCACAGCCCTTTCTATCCTCCATATTGATCTGAGTCTCAATTTCCAGTTCTTTTCTTTGCTTCACATCAATACCTCCTCACATCGTGACAGCCTTGAAGAAGTCACATGTACAAACACTATCCAGTTAGTCACTATCAAAGATTTATTCTCTATTACATCCATTGGCCAGGGACCTGTCCCCTTATCTACAGAGTCAAATCAGCTGTGGGTGCAGATTTTTATTTGTGAATCAGTTGTATAATAACATTAGCTGAAAATCGAATTATTTTCACAAAGGTTGCACCAGTCCGATTTCTTTTCGAACATAATGATTAAATAAGATAAGGCACTTTGGCTATTATTATAGTAGCATACAGATTTAAAGTTTACTGATCTTTAATATAAGGGAAATTACTTGCCACAGTATTGTGATATAGTAACACAGGGTAACAAGATAAATGGTAATCCAATTTTAACAAATAAAATAAAATAAAATAAAATAAAATTACATTTTCTATATGTGTGTGCAAAGTTGAGTGTTATGTTATAATGCTGTTATCTCCTCAAATATACATCTTCGGAGATGTTTGAGTAACTCTTTATTAGTATTCTGTCTACATATCCAAAGCTCAAAATAATCTGTTCCACCTTGTGATGTCACACAGTGGTAGTTTTCATGTTAACAGCTACCTTTTACCTTCATTTCAGTAGAGACAGACAGTTCCAGGGCCGATTTTTTTTTTTAATGATGGATGGACTGTATGGAGTTTAAAAGACACTTCCTCTATTACTACATGACATCACAAGGTGGAATAGAGTTTTCATTTTGAGAGAAGACCTTCTAAATATGCAGGGTTATTCTGTTAAATATGTGTGAAAGAAGCAAAACACAACTTCAGGTATGCTTGTGATGAGGGAATATTTTAACAGATCAAAGATACTGTAATGTAGGCCTTTTAAAGTATCAGAAGAAAAAGTGTGGTACAGAAATACAGTACAAAGATGACAATGGCCTCTGACAATACAAAATCTATTACATAGGGGTGAGTCGTTATACAGTTCGTGGAGTAAGTGTGAATATATTCCTTAAAATAGAAAAAAAAAATGTTCTAGTACCCGAAGTGCCTGATGTATTAAACTAAAATCACAGTATATGATTTGTAGATTTGGTGATTAAATTAAGGTTGTAATATTCAGCTATAATTCGGTCATTCAAAATCATTTGCTGAAATAATTCACCCTTAAATGTGAAATTAGGGCCTTTAACATTACCTACGTTTATAGCAGGGCCATAAGAAAGAGTCATGGGTAATACATCATCCCGTCTCCCCTGGCAACTGACAAAGGTATATCGAAGCAATGCTCGGATTACTGCAATACATCACTGAGGCTGCCCCAGAGCTCACTACACATCCACAGGCAGCAGGACTGGACTGGACCAGGCTGGACTAGACCAGGGGAGAAGGACTGGACTTGACTATATATATGTGTGTGTGTGTGTGTGTGTGTGTGTGTGTGTGTGTGTGTGTGTGTGTGTGTGTATTAGGAATGTATATATCAGGAAACTACAAACTCTACAAAAAAATTAATTCTATTTCAATTCCATTTTCTATTTCTAGCATATATAATTTTTGATATAAGAGTCTGCCACCTGCTTGTCTCCATGGAGATGTTGTTGTTTTACCTTGTATAATCCACTGTACGGTGAAGATTTTTGACATTTGACAAACAAAAAAATATAAGATTACAGACATGTTCCATAGTGCACCTTTAAGCATCAAATCAACCCCCATTCAAAGATGCAATAACACAGAACAGCCCTGCATCCTGCACAGACACAAATGACTCCTGAAGTGTGATATGTGAGGGGACGCGCTGAGGGCCATGAGCCGTCTTTTACAAGATTACAGCCAAAGTGTAACATTTGGCCGAGCTCTGACGTTCCCCGCTGAACTTGATGAATAAGGCTCTAAATGTGATGTTCCTGCATTGTCCTCACCTTCAGCTCCATCCATTTATCCCCTCTTATGGGAAATGGCTGGATAGATATATTCCCCGTCACACCCCCACACCACCCCTGCCTCCGCCTTTGCCTTCTGCTTTAGAGAAAATGAATAACAAGCTCAAAACATATACAGTACAGCGGCGTATTCTTCTTCTCGCTGAAAGGCCTTGTCTTGCCTTTTAGCCCTGGGGTGCACTGCTCTCATTGTCTGACAGAATGATTAATTTGAGCCAACTTCACATTGCAAACATCCCCAAGTTCAACATTTTTCTTTTCTTTTTTTGTTCAGTTCACATGGCGCCAGACTCGTTTGGAAGAGCACACGACTGAGCACAATGAAGCACAATGTATTACAGAAGATAGTATTTATTCGGTTACAAAAGCTGAAACGTGCATTGCACCACAAGTATAATCTAAAATCGAGAGATGTTTCCTACTGAAAATACAGCAATAACCCTGTATATGGCTGGGTGTCATTGAATAATATGACTCCAAAAGGTTAAAATGGCTGTATCCAATTTTCTGCATGTATGAAATCTGTTTTGTCCATAGACTGTATATATGAGTGAACATATGTCCACCACATGTGAAATATGACGTGAGCATGGGCACGCTTATAGCTACATCGAGGTCCAATTTATTTTTTATAATTTGTTTGTTGATTCACTATTCTGTTTGCAAATCAATTTGTATTCCTACAATGAAACTTGGCTCCAAATTATCTGCTAGCCTTAGTGTGCTTCATTTGACTGGAGCCAAATGCTATAGGTGGGGTCACACTCCCTTAGTCCACTTCTTTATACAGCCTATGGTTTTATTCCAGTACAGATGTATTGTAAAAGCAGCTCTAAGGGTACGGTGTCTGCATTTAATTAGAAAACTTTTATTGTTTGCAAACCAGGAAGTAATGCTGTTGTCGTTAGCTTTACCATGATTGCAAAACTTTGTTCTGGCCTCTGAAAGTGTGAAATGCATTTATATATTCAACACAGATAATAATTAGGATGCTACAAATGTGTGGAAAAGTGTGGAATACATTTTGATCGCTGCAAACAGTTTAAAATGAACTAGTTCTGTTTTTCACATTATATTAATACATTTTAAAAAATCTACTTACATCACCTTTAATGTGATTTTTAATTAAAACTAAATTTACACTGCTAGTCCTGTTAAAATAAACTTTAAATATTGCACATTTTACGAAGGTCAGAAAAACTTTTAAAAGTGACCCCAAACACACCTGTGTGATGCAACACCAAGTAACAGACCGAAACAGTTGGAAATGAATTACACATTTTGGTGGACACAATTGGAGTCTGTTAGCATTATTAATGTGAAAGTGACTGCAATAAAAATGTTTAATGAAGTTAACCTGTTGGAGTGCAAAGAGGACACCACTTTGTTCTGTAATATTGAGCAATACCAACAGCAATTGAACTGTATTCAAATAGTAAAGGTAACAGAAATGCTTTGCCAAAGGACACACCAGCGCATTAAATGACTAAAGCTGATGAACATGTAACCGTATTAAACTTTGACTTAGTATTGATTTGTGGCATTATTATTATTCACTAACCCATTTTCCATCCTCTGTTCTGAAGACTTTACAGACTCACTGTGCAACACCTACTTCCATTTCATTTCACAGCCAAATGCAGAAAAATGCCTCGGAGAACTCGTGTAGGATCTCTGCGCAGGAAAAGAACCAATTAGGACTGCAAAAATAGCTGAGGTAGTGGAAGCTTTAACAAAAGGCCGCTTGCCAAGTGTTGATCAGTACAGGATGACCAGTGAGGGCTAAAATTAGAAAATGTACACTGAGCCGCTGTATTTGCAATGTCCAAGTTCAGCTTATACGCTACAAGAATGTAGGAGCAGCAAAAAAACACGTGTACCTAGTTGTATTTATATGCTATACTAAGCTAAAAATCAGTGAGGGGATTTGGCTGCTTAGCCTATGCTGATGATAAAAATGTGATGGTGCACAATTTTCTTTCTGTTTATCTATAGGTTTCAGAATGGAGAAAATGTGGAACCGTTCTCATAGAAATGAATAATTCAAGCCTAAATATTATATCTTTTGAATGATCAACCATTATCAAACTGGCACCATGTATCAGCATACTCAAACCCATGAAGGCATACGATTATGAACTAAACTGATTTAGAATTGGGTTGAGATGAGTGATTCTGAGATCTATATTTTCCCTGCAATCAATCAATATATTTTTTTACAACAAATTTGGAATTTAAAATAAATTCTAAAGCTAACTGAAAATCAAATTACCGTATTTTTCAGACTATAAGGCGCATCTAAAATCATGACATTTTCTCAAAAATCAACAGTGGCCTTATAATCCAGTGGCCTTATGTATGACCTTTGGTTGTGTTTAACCTCCCACATTACGGCTATTGTCCACATTACGGCTAATAAGGTAT
>KN492106.1:13930-28705 GCA_000787155.1 Scartelaos histophorus
GACCCAAAATGCACCTGTTAAGAGACATGCACCATGCAGATTTCAGGTTTTGCATTTTTGTGTTAAAACTGAACAATGTTGAGAGGGATCCGGGCATGTTTGATGCCCAAATCACCAACTGTTAAACTTGTATTTTTGTGTTAGCTACAACTGAGAGTTATTGTAAATGACCTGAATAAAGTTTGTTTTATCCGACACGCGTTGTTTCTCTTATTGTGCCTTATAATCCGATGCTCCTTATGTGTGGACAATGACACAACTGACATATTATTTGATACTGCGCCTTATAATCCGAAAAATACGGTATGCTGTATTCGTTTATCCATCTAACTCGATCTCTGATATGTCATCATGGCCGAGCTTTAAGCATTTTTTAAATGTTTTCGTTTGTCTGACCGGAGAAAAACATGGATGATAACTGCAAAGCTCTAGTTGCTTTAGCATTGACTAAGTACCAGGCTCCAAAATAAGTCTGTGCTTCAGCTACACAACCTTGGGAAAGAATTCAGTATAAACAGTATAATACAGCATATTAGAGAATGGAATCACTGATGGTGCATGATAGTCGATCATTTTGGCATGTTAGGTAGCAGGAAATGGGCTAAAAACACGGGTGACACCAACTACCATACCCATAGGCAGTGATACGCACACAGTAGCGTACTGCAGTGACTGAAATGGTCATTTAAATCACCAAAGCTTCCAAACACAATAAAAACAATTTACAAGTGACACTGGACGCAGCCATCTTGGATTCCAAACACAATAAAAACAATTTACAAGTGACACTGGACGCAGCCATCTTGGATTTTATCTCGGAAATCTTGCTCGGTCTACTCCAATGTTTTCGGATCTCCGAGTCGGAAAGATAAACGAACGATTACTCCAGACCTGACCGAAACACATATGATTCAAATTTCCAAGACAAGATGGTTGGTTTACTTCTCAAATCAGTCAAGGATCTTAACCAGACCTGGAGAAATAGGTCTTCTAATGCTCAAGGGAGAGGTGTGGTCCATCAGTAACACAATGGATCAATATCTCAGTAAGTGACTCAGTGAAGCTCTCCGCAGGGAAGAGCCACACTGTCCACTTCTGCTATAAAAACCCAAAGGACTGCCATTTACACATAGTTTCACTCCTGACATTTATCTTTGTTAACCTGTCAGCCTGGCCATGGATCAAAACTTTATTAAAAAAAAAAAAAAAGGTAAAAAGAAAAAACAAAGCATAACACGTCCAAGCAAATAACAGTAAACAATCATGTCACACAGCAGATTTTTCCGGTCACTTCTCCAAACAGTTTGAGTATATGCTCCTATTCTAAAACATAAGTCTAACATTTATCTTTAAGAATGCAATAGTATCAGTTAACCTAAAATCTCATTCATTATTCTAATTTCTGGGGTCATAGAAAGTTTAGGGAAGCCATGGGAGTCTCTTTTGTAACCTTTTTCCACGCTAGAGCACTTAAGGTTTCAAATGAGCTTCTTAGCAGAACATTTGAAAATGACTTTATAATGTATGCAGTGCCCTTTCTTGCACCAAATTCGCACATGGAACCTTCTGCAAGGCTTTCACAGCAATATTCAGATTAGAAATTAGGATGTGCCAGACAGAAAACTGCTGTATTTGCCTTTAATCAGGAACAGCTTTTCAATACCCAGCAATTTGTAAAATTTGTACTATCTCTGCTACATGTTAAAACTTACCAAATTTTGTAAAATTTCTAAATGGTATAGTTGATTAAAAGAAATAGAAATAGAAGAAGAGAATAAATCTGACCTATTTAAGAAAAAAAAATCCTGACATCTCAAGTAATTGGCCAAGAGGAAACCACAATAGCTTGTCGATATATCATCAGTTTCTGACTAAACAATACAAAAACAGGAACAACACATGGACTGGTTTGGTAAACTCCCACAAACCGAGAGCTGGTCCAGTGTTCCATGAACAGGACAAAAAACAGCGTAATCTCCTCTCCAGTACCCTGGAATATGTCTTACCAGGGAAGCTGAGGCATGTGATGGAGCGCACCCTCTGGTCCGACTTCTCAAACAGAGGGAGCACTACTCTGGTCTGCCAATCCAGAGATAATGTTCCCGACTGCAACACACAATGTTGCAGGGACATGTGTCAACCAACGTGGCCAATGCCACGACATCCAGAGACAGAAGAGATGGATCTCATCCACCTCATCCACCCCTGGAGCCTTGACACAGAGGAGCTTGCCAACAACCAGACTGACCTCAGCCTGTGTGCGTCTGCCTGAGTCTTCAGCCTCGGCTTCTTAATGACAAAATGTGACGGTGGGTTTGAGCAACATCCAGTGTCTGCATCAGATTGAGGGGTCCACTCAGACTATGGGAAGCTTCTGCCGAGGAAGTGTGAGCTAGCTTTTTAATTTGTATATATAATATTAAAATATATTTAAAATGAATACCTTTGTACCAGACTGCATTTGTTTTTGTCTAATGAGAAAGTAAAACAGCTGTCTGTCAAAACTTCCCACGACTGACCATTGAACAACGTCTTAAGACTGTAAGCGCTTCATTATTGTAAACTCTAGGCTAAGGAAGATTCATAGCAGAGAGCTCAGGTAGGAAAGTAATCTTATGGCTCATAGAACACCATTAACTAGCCTAGCAGCATGCTCCCATTTCACTCTCGGATAAGTCTGGGAATGAATGATTCAGAGGAGGAGATGACTTAGTACAGGAGCCGGAAAAGTCAGGACTATGGGCCATGGTGTGCCAAGTTCATTCTCTAGACTAATGGCAAACTAAATGTAATGCAGCAGAGGTCTGATTTCCTTCCCTGGACAATCCTAATAGGCAGACGAAATGACAGGACAAAATGTGGGCTCTCAAGAATGATGAGCTGACACTGCAGGGGTGGTTAGGTTGCAGCCTAGGCCAAGCATGCTTAATAATTCAAGACAAGGAGAGAGGGAATTACCATAATATTTGGTCTAGTTCACTTCTTTTCAGACAGGAACACTAATTCTTATATTATACTCTAGATATAGGCAGAGTTTGAGAACAGAAAATGACCTTGTAAAGCGTACAACTTTCCCCAAACTACAATTAATGAACTTTAAGTCTTCAATTAGTACAAAATAGAGCAACTTTAATTATATTTACACATTTTTATGGTGAACCATCTGACTTATTAGTTTAACATAGATTTTGCAATGCACCTTTAATTAGAAGTGCTTGATTCCCTGTAATTGCCCAGTATGTGTTTGAAGCTAAACAAATTAGTGGGAAAGGTTTAGGTGGGTCTGTGAATAAAAGAATATTTTGAGTCAGATGAAAGGAGGTAAGTCGCTAGCTTGGATAAAACTGCAACTAAAGTTGGTAAAACGGTTTTTAATTAGCTCAAAATATACCTCTTGAATAATGAGAGAAACAATTAAACTTCAAATCAATTTTCTAAGATAATCTCAGTCTGCTTCAACCTTGTAAAAAATGAGAAACAACAAATTATAAGATGTTCTGTATTGTGTAAATCTGTTATGCCAATTTCTGTGTACAAGAGATAACAATTTACCAAGCCCAGCTCATGAATCTGATTAGAGATTATTTAATTACACTCACCTTTTTATGAAAACACAGAATAACTTTTGAGATTTATGGCATCTGGGAAACACAAATAAGATGGGAAGCTGAAATATGCAATTTTCACAAGTTTAAAGATGAACGTTTAGTCAGCCATCTGCTTGTCTCCATGAAGATGTTCTTATAATGTTCTACAGTGTGGCATTAACCCTATTTACCTGTGTGGAGACAAGCACAGGATGCCACCAGCCAAGATACAGGTCAGATCTGTGGTAAGGCAATCCCACTCTTATGTTTTCTGAGATTTATTTATTTACTTGAGCAATAAAAACATCTGGAATTGATTCAGCGCAAGATAGTAATGCCATACTGTTAAACTTTCAAGGCAAAGCATTAACATTTCCATGAATACAAGTATGTGGCCTACACCTCACTCCTCAGAAAGGTTACATAGTGCACCTTAATAACTTATTTGGATCAATATTTTCCATACATTGAAGACAAAACACAGGGTGAGAAAAAAGTGGCTTAGAAAAACAGGAGATACAGAAGAGCTTTGAAAAGGGAGGAAGAGGAGCTGCAATAGACATAAAGAAATCCAAAGATCAAATATATACACTGGTGAAAGGCCATGCAATTTAGTCAATGAAAAGTCTTTCTTTCTGAATTAAAGTGCGTATATTCTGCACTAGTAGAGCCTAGTGACCTTGTTCTCAAACTAAATCTGGATGCAGTTAAATAAAGTAGATACTTTATTGTATTGAACAATAAAAAGTTTAAAATAAACAAATAGGCACAAAAAAAAAATACAAAAAACTGAACCACTGAACCTCACAATAGTAAAAGAACTTAAATTATCAATAATCTTCCAGTGTAGCATGTAATTAGGCTGCACATGTGGTTAGTGACAGCTCAAGGTGACATACTTTTCATTTCCGCTGTGATGACGGATGCTTTCAGGGGATTTCACAAATTGTCACAAATTTAGAAAAAAGGTGCCAAAAAGTTCAGCATATACCTCGGGTGCCTCTGCGGTCACAAGGCCATATGTTGCTGCTTTAATTATGAGGGACTTGGGGAGATGGACTGGGTTAAAATACAGATGAAGTATGAATCACTGCCATAGCATGTGTCTCGGAAGTCCTGTTTGATACTGAGGGCCCACACGAGTCTCACTGCTATAAATAACCCAGACAGACATGGAAGCGGGCGAGCATTTACATATACATCTGAGCCTAATTAAAAGCTAAAAATACAGGAAGTTAACATAGGCTAAATGCATCCACGCAGGAGGTCTGTTCGACGTTATGATTCAAACAACAGGAAGACGAGACAAGTCCTTCATATGCAGGCAGACTCTCCAGGGGATGTGGCTCTAATTAAAAGATTCAGTCATTTTATTCAGACATTTCCAATACTGATGTTTGACCAAGGCCAATTTTATATACAGGTTAACAGCTTGAGCACAACATCACTGTTACGGCCCCAGGCCTCCAGTTTGGATTTGTGTATTTTGCTGCCATTTTGTTCTTGCTGCCAGAGCCCTGGTCCCTGATTGGTGGAGCACCTTTACACCTGCCACTCCTGCCCCACTTCCAGCCTCCTCTGTTTTGTGCTTTTTGTTTTGGTCACTCGATTGTTTTTGTGGGTTTGTGGCTTTCTTTGGGACACTCATGGTGATGGTTTAGTTTTGTGTCCCTTAGTTTAATCACTCGTTTTGTAAACTCACGTGACCCGTTTTCAGCACAAAACTTGTTATATGTTAACCCTGTTAATTAGTTTCTTAACTTGGTTAGTTTCTGTACATATTTCATCATGTTTTGTTAAGTTAAACCTTTTACACCCCTGTTAATTAAACATTAACAGGAAGTCACTGGCCTCAAAGTGTGAAAGAAATGGACAAAGATTACTCAGTCTATCCAGGGACACAACTAACATCATCATTTTAGAGTTTACATCCACTTTAAAATGGCTTAATTTGTGTTTCATTCATTTAAGGTAGATATAAAATGAAAAGGAGCAGAACAAATATAAACTTATAATATCTGCTCCCTTTGCACACAAAACTTATTGAATTTACAACAGCTACACTAACATGTGACTTATTTGACTACAAGAAAATACTCAATCATTAACACAAAGGGGCAGTTACTCTGCCATTTTGTGTTTTTTTTGTTTTTGTTTATTTGATATTCTTGATCTTCGAATGCCTATCAGGAGCTGGTTGTGAGGTATTAATCGGTTCTCGTTACCCCATGTATACTACACGAAGCATGACACACAATTAAGCTAAAAAATTAAGCTAGCTATTAAGCTAAAATATTAAGCTCGGCCTGATCCCAAAAAGCATGGCCAAAGATCACATAGTGTACACTCAGCTTACCTCTGTATTCCTGACCTAGCCCTGAAACTCAGGATTCCGAGACTGATCATTTATTTATTTTTTCTAAATTCAAGGACGTAGTGAAATGCTGTAATCTCCAACAGACATTCAACGTGCCACATTCTGGTCGGAAGCTATGCCAACCGGTGAACTGGCATCTTAACTCTACCAGAGCCAGGAGTCTGTGAAGTTGGTGCTGGAGGTGGTCCAAATAGTTATCCAAGACCCTTAGTGCCCTCTAAACATGCCCTTCTAGCAGTCAAGCACGAATGTTACTGTACTGGCATCACTTCAGAGTTGTACCAACCATTTCTCTCAAACCCATGGACCAGTTTAACTCCTGTCTGCCAGATAGCACCGACCTCCCAACTCAACAAGAGCCAGCCCCTGATATAAACCCAAAACCTGCTCTTTCTAGAGATGAACATAGACGTGTTCAACACACTCGTCGACTCATAAAAAAATATATTTTTATTTTTTATTGTATTAATTTATTTATTATCAAAAAGGAGTGGAAAGAGATACTAGATCTACAATTCTATATACACTGACAGATATAGTGGGTTGTGTTTTCAAGTACAGAAGACTCAAAGTTAAGATAAGCTTGAGAAGTGAATCAAGTTTGAAAATGTCTAGACTTTATTTCCAAGAGGTTAATTTGGTTTTGCAATATTGCATCTAAATAAAGGTTATTTTTGACAGACCAGTGTGTCTACACATACCTCATGTCTAGACATGTCTAGACTTCAGTTGCACTTAAAGGTGCATTGTGTAACTTTTTTGTTGAGTGCCTGCTAACTGCTTGTCTCCTTTGAGCTGTAATTGCTTTGCTTTTTGAGAATGTCTGTTTTTCATAGTATTTTTAATCAATAAAAACATCTATAATGGAATAAATGCAAAATAGACAAGCTTAATTCCATACTGTGGAACATTCCAAGCAAAACAATCATATCTCCATGGAGACAAGCAGATAGTGGACCCTCTACCAGAAAAGTGCACTTTTAACACTGCCCCTTTGTTTGACCAAAATAAAACAGGAAACAGTGTTGTGTATTGTATTCTCTCGATCTGATTTGCCTTAAAATAAGTCCACAGGGCGTCCACCTTGTAGCTGGTCCTGGTACATACTTTGACTTGTGGCAGTGTGGTCAAAGCCAACAGTGCACAGAGGATGTAGCTGATGAAGCCACCCCCTGTATAAGTGATGGGCTCTCTACGCCCTTCACCTCTATATAAAGACAAACAATACAGCGCATAGCTTTTGACAGAGAGGGCTGTACCGGGCGCTCCGCAGGGGTCATTACTTATCCCCCTGGCATTGTCCTGGTTGGTCACTGCAGCCTAATTCTGGTACACATGCGAGAGGCAGAAGTGCAAGGGGGACACTGGGACCACACCGTGTCTCATTACAGGGCTAAATCAGGACTGCAGGTGGCGTTGCTGCTGGCAGGTCTGTGTCTGCAGGAACCCCCCCTGAGTCGCCCTATCCCGGCCCCGCTAACACGCTGTGACCCCCTAGCCGCATTAATTATCCCCTCCACTGTTGTCAGCTAATTAACTGACGTTTAACGCAGGAAATGGCTACGGCAAATATGGCCCAATTAATTTGAGTCAATGAATAAATTAAAAAAGGAACCCCTAAATGTGATTACACAAAATTGAATCTTAATTGAGGCTGTATCTACAATATAACTGAAAACAAGGATGGCTGATCTAACACAAGCCTGCAGTAAAATAAAATGAAAAATAATGTTTAAAAAAAAAACATGAAAGTGAATACAGTATGAATTGGTGGTGACGCACTGTAGTTTTATTTGGAGCTGACTCTTTCTCTACAAACAAAAATAAGAGTTAGATCTAATCTTACCTAAGTCACCATGGCAACTGCAACAGGATTCTCGGAAAGTTGAAAGTTTCCAGACTCTCACATCTGCATTGTTAAAACTACGTAACCTGTACTGTTGCTTTCATGCAGAAGGCCGCCGATACTGAAATGAGTCACGGAAACTATAGAACTGAAATAACTCCATGTAGACAGTTTGGCAAAGATCTTAAAAATGTTACATGTGGGTCGACATCATTTTGGCAAGACAAGAAAAAAAGAGAATGTTTTCCTATAATCCTGAATGTTATAAATAAGTAACTGAAATTGATGAAATATAACTTGAAGGTTTGATGAAATACAGTCTGGTATTAGAGTTTTTTCCATACCTCTGTACTTTGCATTGACTCCACATATCTGACAGATCAGTAGTTGAATTTTTCATACCACGAAACACCTCAGAAAAGATTTAGATTTCCAGGTACAGACGTAAAGCAGATTAAAAAAATATATATTTGAGTTATACTACATTTTCTAACAAAGAAATCACCAAAAGGAAGACCAAATAGTGAATAAAACTGTGAAATAAATGAAGAAAGGAAGATGAAGAATGGAACAGACAACTTTAGAGGACCTTGCGTAGCATCAGTGGTGGTGCATGTACTACCAGTAGTGCACCACTGTTTCAGAAACACTACTATAGATTGTACTATACAGGCATAATGTAATAATGTTCATTAGCCTTCCAGCTAGTCTGCAAGTTTTCTGCATTCTGTTGCTAGTCCCCTAAATTTTTCCAAGGGTTTCAGAATGACTTATGGATTATGATCGTTACCACAGAGATTGCCAATTTAAAATAAAATATCTTTCATGAATAGCTTTTAGCATTAGCCCTCTAAAAATGACAGGCACAAACTTAAAATGGCCACATACGTCTCCTCTGTCAGCATTATCTGGGCTGTTTGTGTCTGAGGGACGAGGTGTAGCACCGAGCACACACAGAGGAGGCGGTGACAACCAAACAGTGAAATGATGGCAGCACTTCGCCCTTCAGCCTCCTTTGAAGATATACTGCTCCAAACACAGCCCCGTGATAAAGAGACTTGTTCTGCTCACCATCACGCTATTTCAAGTACTTTATCAGGGCACACTTTGAGCACATCAGGGCCCCGCTGCACTGAGCTTAACCTGAACTTATCTCCAATGCACTCTGCCATTCGTTTTGAAATCTCAGCTGTGCACTTCTCTCTCCAAGGAAGTTACAGAATTAGATTTAGTCAGCTTTTTATACAACTTCAGACAGACTGGCCACGATGACTAAGGCCAGGGACAAAATCCACATGTATTTTGCCCTATGCAAATGTAAAAATTGCAAGCTTTGAACACATATTTTTATAAGGTATTAAAAGTGAATGGAGAGGGTCACACTGCCTGCACTATTTGTGTGTATTGTGTAGCAGCCCGTCCTACAGATTTCAGAACATAGAATTCAACCTAATTTTTAACTGAATTGGCGTAATGCGTATATCCCTATTAAAAGACAAAGAAAACATGCATTTACTGTTGGTTTTGTGCTATCAACAGCAGTACATGTTTGTGGGGCAGTACTGTATCATTTGAAGGTTCAGAAAGTGTGCTGTTTGCTGTGGACAGGTAGTAAATACACGTCTATTCAACAAGTTACTTTCTCTGAAGACCTGTTCCAAGAGCTTAGATGCACGCACAGTCCAGTTTGAGTCCGTCCTCATGTTCAAGAGCAGCTGCCGTTCCGCGAGAAAACGGAAGTTAGGCATGTGCAGTGTGTTTAGGGCCTAAATCCACCATCACAGACAGTATTATAATTACCAGAAGAACAAAACAGAAAAATTATCTTCATTTGCATCAAATGTTGTTGGGACAACAATAAAAATTTCCATCAGGGTCAATGCAATTTTGATGTAATTGTTTGCTGCTCTTTAGATTTTTACTCTCAACTTGTTGAATTGATCACAAAACTAAAACTGAATGAAGGCTACTGTATTAAAAAATAAAAATAATAAATAAATAAGTAAATGAAAAAAACTGTAAAAATGAAAATATTTCCCAATACAAAAGCAACCAATCTGTCAATTTTCAGAATTTGTGGAGCCAAAATGTTGTACCTGCCAAATCCTCCAAACGTTGCACAGTACACACTTGAATGTGCATTTTTCAAAATGTGAAAAAGTTTTCTGTTTTCATAACTTCTTTATTCGGCCAACATTGTAGATTTACTCAAAAATATAAAAATAAGGAACTGCAAAATGTCAGAAAACTTTTCCAACCCCACAACGCAGTATTTTGTAAACATATTTCAACAACAAATTCTGGGGACATGTCTCAAATTCCAGATACCACCAGCACATGTGAACAGCCTGGTTTGTCATTCTTGTTTTTCTCTTCCCATATTCCTGTCTAATCGCTGTCACTATCAAAATAAAACTCAATAGTTACATTTAAAACATACGTACATTACAAACATACATTCCACCACATTTGAAACCAGCTGCACGACATGCCTGTCACCTCTGAAATATTTACTTGCAAATGTGTCTTGCGCTTGAATAAATCATGTTTTTCAAAGTCAACACATGCTGAATAATTGGTGCGCTCCAATGCACATCAACACCACGCCAGTAACAACTACTCCCAAAGCATCAGAACTGCAGCCTGCACCAATGGGCTGCTTCTTTAAAGTAACTGGGGGTGAGGAGGTGATGACAGCGCCCCCTATAGGCATGACCTTCCCTCACTGCCACCAATTACATCAAGACCTTATAAAATATAGATTATGTGCCATCTTGCTGCTGACATATCTAAAGGCTTGTTGCAGAAGGAGAGGTTGGGCCGATCCCGAGGGAAGATCAGGGTGAATTATGACAGCATGAAAAGTTGGGGATGACCTTGATCAAAAGCTAAACTTGAAAAACAAATTTACAAAACAAAACTTTCATCAAAATAGAGGCTAAAATGTAATCAAGGCTCTAAATATTCGAATGTGCTGATTGTGATGGTACTCATTATTCTATAACGCGAGGCAGACCAATAAGCATGTATTATTAATGGATAGAAGTGCAGTTTGGGACAAGTGGCATTTAACTTTGTGTCTTAACCTTTCTGCATAAATGTCAAGGCAGATTCTAATAGAAAAGTTGGAGGATCAGCAAACAGTCATTTCATATATTTTAACCTTAGGGTAATATTGGATAATCATATCATTTTAGAAGCATGGCATTTTTTCTTGAGCTTCTTTCTTGTATAAACTTTAAAAGGCAAGTGGCATTTCATCGACGACAATTAAAAATAGTGAAAGCAAATGCCAATTATGAATCAAGTAAAAATTAAATATATTTTGTAGTGTTTGTACTACCAAATGCAATACATCTGAGAGAAATCTAAAGAATAGGCAACAAATACATACTTTCAACACAAAAATGGGCATCCTTCTTTCACATGTCGCTCTCTATGTATAGTTCCTCTGTGTTTCTTCAATCTTGCTATTGTATTTTTTTTTTACCTTTTCCTCTGTTTCTGTCTCATTTTTCTCTGTCTATCTGCTCTCTCCTTCTCCGTTATCTCTCAAGTGCCATCTTATGGGAAATCTGCTTAGCAGCCGTGAGCATAGTTGGTTTCCAATTAAATTAAGATGTATTTGCCTTTCAAACCCTTGCCTGTCCTCACTCTTTCTCCCATTGGAATAATTGATGGGGGTCCGTGGCCTCATGATGAATGTGCTCCGAAGCCAAAGATGAATAGGAAGATGAATGATTGGAGGCGGTGGGGGCCAGAGAGGCTGGAACAACGAGTGCTGACATTGTGACAAATACACTGACCACAGGTACTGAACCAGGGCGAGTGAGCCACAGGCCAGGGACAGGAGAGAGACAAGCTCCATCTCTTCTTCTATATCACACACAGATAAGCCTGAGCATCATAGTTAAGTGCAATTGAGATGGTGACAGAGAAGATGTGTGGCAGTGTGCCAGTTGTGCCAAAGTGTGCCCACTGTGCCGCTTTGTGCTATAGTGTGCCATTGTATGCCAGTTTGAGCCAGTGTTTGTGTGTGCTCTCAGTGGAGATGCTGAGGCCAACTGAACAGGTGTGGGAAGGTGAGAGCCTGCCCCAGGTGACTGTATGTGGATGGCAGTAGCACTTTGTCCGCCAACATCTCCAAGCAGAACAAGTTTTTCTCTTGCTTTTTTAACATGCTGTCAGACAACTGAGAGCAGGCAAGTGTTTCTGAGAAGAAATCCAATGAGCGTATGATGGGCCATCTGCTACAAAAGGCCAGTAAGTAAAATCCTACTGCAGAACCAAACAAAGTACCTTGTGCCTACAAATGAGCACAACTTTTTAAAGCCTGATATTGTGAAAATGTAATTTTAAAGGTGCACTATGAAACTTTTCTGAGAGAGAGTTCATGTCCTGTTTGTTCCCATGGTTATTTCTGTATTTTTCTGTATTTTCTGTATTTCAGATATGTGGAGAGGTGACCCTGCTCACTGTAAGAAACCATGTTTTTAAATGTATTTTTAATTTACACATTTAATTTAATAAATAAACAGCATAATTATTGGCACTGTGGAATACTCCCGGAAAAGCAAAAACATCTCCACAGGGACAAGCTGGTGGTAGATGTTGTTTGAAAAATAAATTGTCTCATTTCATAGATAATCATAACGTCAGCATTAAATTGTGTAATAAAAAAAAGTGTTTATCATATTTTGTGTCAACATTCTAATAGTATCCTTGTGTCACCTGGCGTTTCCATTTGTCTGAATGTTCAATGTTATTTTATAGCTAGTGGGGTATTCAAGCATGCATTCAAGGGAGATTATCGTATCTTTTTCAACAGTATGAAAATGTGTCTATAAAATGAACTCGTCTGCAGGATGTCACCCCTGCAACGCAGTTTTGCCTAACACTTTTGGACAGTGAGTGAACGCTTGTCAGCTTCTACAACAGATTTTATGATACTTACACCATTTGCGACAAGGCAGGCAAACCAAGTGTCACTTAGTTTGGAGACATCTTCACTATGAGAGACTTTGGGTCAAATATGCTTTTGCCTAGACTAAAAAAATAAAGGGAAAATAAACAACAGCAATAAAACTGTCCTGCCAAACAATATTATACGAAATTCAGTTTGATACATTTTATTCCTCTTGACCAGCAACTGATTCCGCAACTATATGCATGTGAACCAACTATTTATTTCATTTAGAGAAAGCTACATTTAGCCAAAATTAGAGCAAGATGAAGAATACCAAACCAAATCATCTGCTTTTACATACTTTTTACCACTACTTCTTTCAGATTTTATAATATAATTGTGATATTTTCCAATGGCAAAAACCAACGTTTGCCATTATTATTTTCACACCATCATTGGCCTTCTTTTCAGTAGGAGTATAGAAGTTAATGGATGCTGTAATACAAAGATACCCGTCTATGAACTCATTATCCAGCCATCAGACCACGTTACATTATCAATGCAATACAGTGTGCCTCTTTTTATGGATTGCTCTTGTTTCATTATAATACTTTTCAGTGCACCTCCAATCTGATATAAGAGAAAATACACTTTTTTGTTTAGTCCATATTTTAGCATTCAGCGTGATACTGGGATAAGCCTGGTTGTCTGTATATAGTGACAAAGACAGGGATGGCATAAGATCCATTTAGATTAGACTTTTTAATATCCTCTGCATCCAATAATGTGCAGTAGACCTGGTTGCCGTTGTGGTTTGATCGTGTGTCATGGCGGATGTGACCCCAGATGAGGACGGGTTGAATTGCTGCGGAGCGCGGCCTTGTATCTTGTAACAACAGGCGATAAACCCAACAGCAATCTGCCGCTTCCTACATGATGTCACAATAGAAGAAAAAAGAGCTGACATTGGGCATAGAGAAACATGTATCACTTTTTGTTGTTTTTGTTTTCTGTGATTGTATTTTGTGAAAATGACAGCAACCGTTCTGTCAGTTAGTTAAATAAGACATATTATGCCTTTGTTTGCTATGTAGTTCTAATCTATGACGCCCATGGATCATTATTTTATCATCTGGACATCTGGATGCAAATTGCAATATTAACTAAAATGATAGAAACAAGTCATCTGACTTCTGTATTTAAAAACTGCAGTGCCCAGTGGAAGTCAACATCACTGTGAATGACCTCAGGTGTCAGCATCACCAGTGGATAGAAGCACATCATCACTTAGTAAGTAGCAGATTATTTTTTCATTTGTACCAAAATGGAAGACATGGTAACTATTTTGGTACACGGTGTATAGTAGTGTATTAGTTTCTATTAAGAGCTGTTGTATTGTTTGGTTTTCTGAAATGTCTTTTTTTTTTTTCTCAAACTGTTGTTAACTGCTTTGCCTGTGAATAGTGAATATTCGTATAGGTTTGGAACAACTTTGCTCTAATAAGTATTACCCAGTTCTTTTACAAATTACCAATTACATACAAATTTCTCAGATGGTAAATTCTTAAGAATAAGAATATTTAGATCACATTTACTATTAAAAATAAACCTAATCTAAAATTTGCATCTGAGGCAGAGGAAGGTCAGTTGGAGCAGCTAATGAGAGCAGCAGATGGACCTGAGCTCTTATAGTGAGTTGAATCTTCACAGAGACAGTCTGTATTCTGAGCAGCTGTTGGCACTGGACAGATGTGAGCTGCAGACACCGCCGGCCCCAGCTCCACTCATAATGAATAAAACAGAGAGAGAGACGGAGCTGCTCTGGACTAATGTATCCTGACAGAGCAGTGAGCCGGACCCCTCTGCTCCTGTGCTCCACATCCTCTTCATAATGTGAGACACATTTAGAACAAGGGGCGGCTACTAGCAGGTGTAGTGATAAACAACTGGTCAGAAATATTAGACATTTTAGACTCAGAAATAATTATCACATTCATGAAATAAATGAATAAAAAAATCTGGCATATATTTATATTTATTTATTTAGTTGCACAGTAAG
>JACN01001932.1:0-30931 GCA_000787155.1 Scartelaos histophorus
ATCGCCTAATACTGGAGATGCAGAGATGGTGAACACAAGAAAGATAGTTTGAAATCCAAAGTGAGGAAAGTGGGTGAGGAAATAGCAACATTATGCTCATGCGGTGAGTGTAACATGTCTTTAAGTCATATTCTATTAAATAGCTCTGAGCTGTTGTCTGAGCCTTGCAGATCGATGAAGTCTACTCAAGACATTCAAGAAGTATATGAAATAAACCTCAACATACAGTAAAAGCAGAAGTGCATTTAGAATTAAAAGAGGGACATGCCCATCACTTTGAAAAGGTTCATACTGCAGAGAAAGCCCACGATATGACCTCAAATACCTCAAGTTATTCACAAGTGCAATGTGGCCATGCTGGATTTCAATTTTATTCTAAATATAAATAAATATTAATACATTAGTCTAACACAAATTAAACTCATTTTAGAATTCTGCATTTTCAGAGTTGGCATTACATGATCAACAGATTTGAGTCTTAACTGAAACCACATGTGAGATGTACTGATGTCCTCTGGTAAGAACACCTGATAGAAAGACAACTTTATCCAAGTAAAACATGCACATTTCACAGGTCATGGAAATAACAAGGCAATAAAGACACCGTGAACCTTTTAATCCTCTGGGGATCAAAATGGCTGACAGGGCGGCGAGCTTCTTTGGAAAGATTCGGTGACAGTCAGAGCATCTGCAATAGCTTTCTGTCCGTCCTCTCCACACTTCAGTGATATCAGCCCGCAGGCAATAAATATGCAAATAGATACACAACATAAGGGCTTCCACAACATCACACAATGAAACATGGATAATGCTATATGAACAGAGGCGTATGAAAAATAGCTGCTCCCAAACCACACTGATACATTAAGCGAATCACTCCTCCTCCACTTATATTAATAAAAGTGATTACATTGGACACATGGAAAATAGGCATTAAGCTTGTTTATACAGCAGACATTACCATAACCATTTTTCTTGCTTTATAGGATATCGGCTATTATTATGCCAGGGGGTTGAACGTCTGCTATCTCATCTGCTGGGCTCCCTGTGGTCTAGTGATAGCGACAACAAGAAGGATGGGAGGGGAGATTAAAGACAGGAGCAGATATCAGGTGAGCCCTTTTAATAGGAGACCTGGCAGGAAGCATGCCATAGGATTTTTAGTGCAAGCTGACAAGTTTTATTTTATTTATTTATTTATTTTTTAACAAGCCTTTTTAAGGACTAAGGATTGGAACTCATTAGGAAGATGGAAAAACATATTCGGAACAAACTGTACGCTACTTTGTCAGTGTAAATAATTTGGAGATATTTGTGTACAGTAGCATAGTTATTGTGGAAATGCATCTTAAATCTTTGCCCAATTACTGACCATTCAGAAAAAAAAAGTTTGAGCAAGTTTTGGATTTGCAGGATAATACTAACGAACAAGCAATTAGTGCCAAAAAATAATGTTCAGCGCGACAGGCATAAATAAGTCGAAGTAAGGACAAATCTTTGAGTCATTTCTCTTGGTCACAGGTCAGACTGGTTATGAGTCTGCAGGAGACCACCTGAATCAGCAAAACAGTGATTTCCTATGAACTCCATATAAGGATAAAAATATTCCAGACATATCAGAAATGATCAGAAATCCCTCTTGAATTGCATGATAGACTTTGACTGGCTTTGACTTACAATGGTCTCTGTTGAAAAGTGCTGAAGGCTCCATCAGCCTGACGAATGGTGTGGCTGCAGTGAGTGAGTGCCGCCCCTCTGTTTGTCTATGACAGCGTCTGTCTTCATTGAGCTCTCTTAAATTTGCTTGGAGAACCAATTGGAAATGGATCTTTTATTATACGCCTGCCATAAGTCGTCCTCTCATCAAAGCAGAGCCATCTTTTATCAGGAAGATGACGTTTCCATTAGAGTCTGCCAACGCCTTACTGCCGCTGGGTGAGTTGTGGTGTTGAGATGCAATGTTAACCAATATGGCCGACGCGTCACATGACCGTTCATCCTGAACCCGCGCAAACACTTAGCTTGTGCACTTCCTTATTCCCCTACGCAAACACACGTGTGCACACACACCCCCACACACACAACTTAAAAGTTCTGATGAATATCGGCAACAGACGTGTTGGAAGAGACAGACCAAACTAAAGGGAAAACTCTGCCCGTCATCTCTTTCATTCGCTCATCAAAAGGTATGTGAAGCACATAAGGTTTAGCAGCCAATCTGGCAACATTTTGCAGTCCCAAATTGCAAAACTGGCTTTTCAAGAACTGGCCTGATTGCTCCCTTCTTCTTTCATCTTTATTAACTCTTCACATTAGCAGTCACCTCGTTCTTTAAAAAAAATTGAAATAGGGCAGATTTTTCAAAGCCCACAGATGCACAAAGCAAGGGCAGTGGTGTCCATGCTGCAGCTCATTCGAAACAGTCCCGGTGATATTGTGTGTGCTAATGAGGACATGTCTGTGTCCGCTGAGTGTGGGTCAGTACAGACGTACGCACACGTGCCACTGGGGGACTTTTAATTAGATCCACATTATCTCACTTCCTGTCCAGACCAGATCCCACTTTTCTAGTTCTGGTGTATTGTAAATCATCAGCAACATGATTAGTTAAAATTGGTTTGGAATTTGCATAATTGTTATTCTGAAATCATTTGTAGTCCAAGGCCCCACTGAATATTTTTTTTACCAAAAAATAGACTAAAATAAAAGCATGTTTTTTTTTCCCCCGTTTCATTTTGGAAGTTTTTATTGCATGTAGAATGTAGAAAAATGTGCATCTTTACTGTGAGTGGGCTTGCCTCTCCACAGACCTGACTCCACCTGCCTGTTGTCTCCATGGAAACGCTTTAATTTTTCACAGTATGAAATAAAACAGATCTATTTCTATGAAAAGATTTCTCATTTTCCATGCCACCTCCAGAACATTGCGCAGTGTTGCTTTGATATGTTGATATGTTAACTATAGTGAAAATAGTATTGCCATGTGGTCATCTTAAGGTGAAAAATGTCATTCCCGACCAAGACAAGACTGTAAACCACAGAGGGTCAGATCTGCGCTCTCAAGGCCGCCCAGACCCATCCTGCTGTTGGCACTAATTTGCAGTTTTTATTTCCGTTTGCCGTTTGGCCCCATTTCTCGGGGCAAAAGCTTTTCTCCATCATGATCTCATCAGGCTCCCCTCCTTGACCTTTGTGCTGTAAATGTCAGCTTTCTTTATGAGTGCTGTGATGACTTTATTGAACAATTCTCACAGACCACTGCACCCAAATGTGAGAATGGTGCACGTATACGAGCAGGACACATACATGCAGTCACAGCCAAATACAATCTGATCTAGAGAGGGTATACAAGTCTGAGTAAACAGCTCGGATAAATCAGGTTTTTATGAGCGCTGATATAGGCTCTGACTCACTGTACTGGCCTGTCAGGCTGTGGTGAAGGTTGTCCTTTAATTCTGTCTTTCTATTTTATCACAACTTTAATATGTAACAACTAATAGCTTCACTGCAGGATTTGATGGTACAAGGCCAAGTGACCTCTCACAGTTTTTATGTGTTGTCTGGTATTGATGTGTACACCTACCAGAGAAACTGCTTTGTCAGTGGTTGCATTTAATAAGCGCACAAGTTGTCAATACTTATTTTGACCACTGAAACTAATATGCCATCTATACTGTTTCTAAGTGCAATTATGGCCAGTAGTTATTTATTATGCATATCTGCCACATGCCATGTTTTAATTTAGTTTAATTTGTATGTAACTGTGGCTTTAAATGTCTATTTCTGTGGAAACATGCTCAGTGATGCAAGAGGGGGCAAGATACAGGTCAGATTTGTGGAGAGATGATCCTGCTCATAGTAAGATTTTGAGCAATGAAAACCCCTGTATTGACTAAATGCAAGATAAGCAATGCCATAACGTGGAGCATTCCAGTCAAACCAATATCATCTCCATGGAATCAAGCAGGGAAGAGACCAGAAAGGATGCGTAGCTCCACAAAAAACTGCACAAAAAAACATTGGAAGTAAAACCAACATCCAGAAAACACCAAAACTCACAATGCAAGAACCGGGGGATGAGCTGACACCTTCTGTATATCCCTCCAATCCACACTCGTATATGTCCCACAAACACAGTCACTAATCATCATAGGCACCATCCAAACAAAAGTTCACCTCCACCCTGTCACTGTTAGCTCCACAGTGCTCGGAAACGTAGAAATGTCATACCTAAACAGGCCAGAACAAGGCTCCTTTTTCCCTCCTATGCTCCTCATCAGATCCTCCCCATGCTCCATCGCCAACGTATGCTCCTTTAATGAAATGTTTGAGCCCTAACACTCTCCACCTTTTATCTTTTCCATTCTCCCCTCTCTTCTTATCACCCTCCATTGTCTTTGGGTGCTTTATCAGTCATCTCGCTGGGAAAGGTAATAAAAGCCATTCAAGTAGCGTGTGTTTCCACTTTGTCATGTTGTTCTCTCCCACCCACCTTCTTTTTTGTCTTTTATTTTTGTTGTGGCGCCGGAGCTTATCGGGGTGATGGGCAGATGATAGGAGCAGCGTGCGCTTTTGTGGTGAAATAATACCAGAGGCAGATAAGACGCTGGGTGGCTTGTTCACTGGTGCAGCCTCCACTCAGGGAAGTCCCATTGGAGACCTGAGATAGGCAACCTTTATGTTTGGCTTCTCCAGATAAAACACCTCTAAATCTATTATAGTATGTATTTTAGAAAGCACGGGGTCAAGCAGGGAGCAGCACTGAGCCAAGTTTCAGGTTTGTGGACAGTTAGAATTTATGTTTTTTAAGATATTACTGAACATAATAAGCATCAAATCAAGCTTTAATCCTATACTCTGAAGCATTCCAGACAAAGTAATGAGACAATCAAATGGCAGAAACTTCCAACCACCAAATTCTTCCATTTTAATTCTCAGTATATTTCATAGTCTAGGCAGTAGCTCAAAAGCAATATGGTATGAATGGCAGGAGGAATAAATTGGCAAATAATATTTCCTTAGTCATTTGCAAAATATATTGTTTATCTCCTATTACATTAAAAACTCATAATTCTAAGCACTATTTTCAACTGGTATTCCACTAAAAAACAGCTTCAGAAGACAGTTCATGTTAAACCCTCCTCAGGTGCCATTACGTTTTCACAAAGTGGTAATGATTATCCGATCACTGCTGGTTATTAAATTGAATGGGTACAGCGGCATGCTTTGGGATTTGGAGACAAGTCTTATGGGTGCAGAAAAAAATACATAGACTCCTGGACGGGCAGTTCATCGATTTGAGTTGGTATTGACTAGAGGAGGTCAGTGGGCGACAAGGTGCTCAATAACTGTTACATTTTCATATAAATAAGTGCAGCTTTCTGCTCTGTAATTGCCTGAGAAATTACTCATTGAACGAGAGAGTGGGCATGAAGGGACGAGCTATTGATTGTGAGAGGAGCCGATTGAAGACACAAGACCCACATAACATATGACAGGGGAAAATAAAGCAACTTCCTAATGCAGCCATTAAAGCTAACTGAAACTCATTCGTTCAATAATACAATATAATTCATACAATATCATATTATTTTAGTAATGGAAATGGAACTAAAATGTGGTAGTAAGATAATGAGACAGGCAATATGGTGACAGACTGGCAGCCATGTTTCAGTTTGCCCTCGTCTGTTAAAAAGACTGTTCAGATCCAATGTGTTCTGAATGATATTATGTTGAGCTTTACAAATAAAACTGTCTTTACTCGATGTGTAACACTACCTTACAAGATAATGCCCTACTTTTGAAGCAAAAAGATAAATATGATTTTGAATTATACGCCAAGATACAGGCGAGACATGGAATTCCCACAACAATTTTCCGCATTTTATATGAAAACTTTCTTCTTGTCAGATACGAGTACAGGGCTATTCCACCAAAAAAGGCACTGTAGGAGAGTTAAGGGAGTGCAGATATTTGAAGCATAACCGATTCATTATTAGGCCAGTAAAGGGAGGAGACCAGGAGGAGAAAATAAATGAGCCCTCGTATGCACTTTTAATTACTCTTGTCAAGGTGTTTGCATTGTCCTTCTGGGGAAACCAAACCCAATCATCACTCATACTTATAACTATAGCTCTAAGGGCTGCAGAGTAAGCCTGAAAGTTTAGGCTAAAGAAAACAAGCAGCCTCTCCTGAGATGAGCAAAGGTAGCAGAATGAGGACATTGGTCTGCATGGCTTTACCTGAGGGACAGAGCTGGACAAAGGAACAACATGTGCCTGTCTGTTTGATCTGGGCTACAGTATATGAAGCTGTGTGCACAAGTGCTCCCATGTCACAGGCTCTGGACTCTGTGTACTGCCACAGGGCCCATGCAATGCAGCTGTTAGAGAGAATACCACTATGACCTCACAGGATATAGATCATTGAATCATTTTAGACATAACTATTAATGAATCCATAATGGCAAATGTTATAGTCAAATGGCTGAATTTATTACAGTGACAGTGATGGAGATACAATATTTAAACTGTTTATTATACATTTTTATACTGCTGATAACCATGGATATGATTGTTTTGTTTCTGAAATCAATTCTGATTCTGAGGAGTGTTAAAGACCTTCTTGAATATTGAGATCTTACACCACAAATATTTCAAATGTGTGATTAACAATTGTGCAACAGTTGAGGATTTTTATGGCAAATGAAATTGTAGGAAAGTCTTAGTTGCTTGAGATCTGTCACACTTCCTCAATACTAGTCTGGTCACCAAGAATCTTGTGAGTTCAGATGGAGGTTATTGTCCGTCCATATGAAAACATATATAGCTGCTTACTAAAAATAAAGGAAAAAAATACACCAGAAGGGAGTGAAAAACATCTCGTACTGGACAGAATCAATGAGGAAAGTGCTAAGGGTGAGGTGAGATACATTTGATTTTGTTTCACACTGAAAAAATAGCAGGATCGTGTTTGATCGTGGCTTAAGACACGAGGGAGGGGGTGAGGACTAATATCTCTATGTATAAAAATTACAGAGAAATTGCTGTGGATTTTCCAGGCAGTGTTGGCCTCAAATACAGTGTTTCCGTCATGGCTTTATTGTCAGTTAGCCACTTTCTATTGACAGTGATGTAAAAAATACTGTATTGCAACCCTACTTCTTCTCATGCAGGGTACTCACAAACTAAAACTCCTCTTTCTCTCAGACCTGCTATTTTCATATCCTCTTTCTACATGATGGCTCAAAGAAAAGCATTGTTTCCTCCAGTATATCCCCTGTCCCTTCCGTGTTTTGTCCAAATCATTTTGAAAACCTCTATCTCCAAAACCTCCAATATGAGCTTCCTCCGTGATCTCTGTAATCTCTCAGTTGTCCAGGTAGGTTCTATAGAAAAGAAAGTGTAATTTTGTGAACTGGGCAAAGGTTTTAGAGAAAAAAAAATGTTTCACCCTCCATCCAAGTGACTTCTTCGGTCCTGAATAGAAAGTTGTGAGTCACTGCTTTAGGTCGGTCCCTCACTATCTTCAAATGAGTGTTTTGTGGCTTTGAGATGGAGATGTATGACAAACTGTGGACCCAAGCTGCTGTATTGTTTATATTAAAGACCCAATGGTGCTTGGTAGAATCTGGGATGTGGAAGGGCATCTGATGATTCAAACTTTCCACATCCATAGCGCTATATTCCAAAATTGTAACATCTTCTTGACTACTATTTAATCAGAGTAGAATTTATGGAGGGTCACCAAATCCATTATTCATGTACACAGGACATGAGCTGTGTTTTTCTGCTGACTTTGTGGTTGCTGGAAGACATTTTAAGAGCGGATACGGTTCCCCGGCCTGCCCCGTGCGTGATCCAGATTGGTTACAGTGGCACACATTTCCATACGTCTATGTGATATGTCCTGCTCCTCAATCTGCTACTTCCTGCAGTTCATCTCTGCCCTTAATGTTTTATGAGTCCGTGTGGTTTGGCGGTGAAAGCAAACCGTAACATTAGCGCACTAACTTCCTTGTTCCTGGCAGAGACGGAAAATCCAATGAAATCTGAACTAAACAAATAAAAAAGCATAGTGGATCAAATCAAAATATGACTTACTAGAGTTAACTGGCTTAGACCACCGACAGCAGTCTCCAATTCGCCTCCTGTGTCCACAAACAAACTGTGCCCATACAATGTAATTAAAAACAGCAGGCTTGTATAGATGTGCTATGTTTCAAATAGGATGCGATGGGAGGCACAAGGGGCTGCAGATGAGCGCAGAAAAAAGGTAATTAAATTGACCAGAACAAGGCGAGTGCGTGGTTAATATTTCAAGCAGAAGCACACAAAGCTCAGCGGACGCCATCAACAACAGGGCACCAACAACAATTATAGAATAATTAGGCGAGAAGCACCCGGGAAGATTTCCAATGTCAAGAATACGTGTAAGTAATTGTGTAAGTTATTTCAGGCTTGGCCCGGTTCAAATTGGGGTTGCACTGTGTCAACAGTGGCAATGGAGCTTATGAGGAACACAACACGAGCTGGCAACACATTACGGACTTATTATGGACACTGCACGACAAGTGATTATATTGTTGTCATGTAAAATGTGGCTGGGTGGGATCTATTTTCCTAAAGTTCCCAATTTATGATTTTGTAAACTCACCTTTTTGTATTGGATCATTAATTGCAGTTATTCGTTTCACTACGTACATTTTAAACCTGGTTGTAGAAAGAAAAGTTATACAAACTGCTAAACTTCATTACTGTAAATGACATTTCTGAACTACAACTAGGTTTAAAATGTATGTAGTGAAACAAATAACTGCAATTAATGATCCAATACAAAAAGGTGAGTTTACAAAATCATAAATTGGGAACTTTAGGAAAATAGATCCGCTTAATGTAAACCATGTGGTCCATAGTTTTGAATTGAATTGAATCAGAATGAACTGAATCTTTTGAATTTCAGGACAAATGGATTGCGTTGCTTTTAGACAGCATTAAATACCTAAAATAATATGAATGTTCAAATTGTATAGCTACTTTGTATGTATCGGAAATCACTTTGTAGCATCGCTGTGTGCGTTTAATCTTGTGCATACACTATGAGTTTGTAATGTTGAGCTAGTGCAGTGTTCACAAATGCGGCGAGGAGGAGCAGGGCTATTTTTAACCTGCCCTGAGGCCTGGGACAGCTGTGTCAAAAGTCAACAACTAAGATGGCTCAGTACTGTGCCTCTCTGGCCCCAAACATACACAGACATATACACAGACGTACAGTGCATACAAACTCTGCTTTCTGCGTCGGTGTTTTAAAACAATTTGAGGGAAAGAAACTGCAACCATTTCAGCCAATAAATAAAACGATTGATTCTGTTAATTGGCTGAAATGTTAAGCTACATAGTTCACCTTTAAAACGGTAGTGCTTGTCTGGTGAGGAGTCCGCAACCTGCTTCTCTCCTCTCCACAGATCTGACCTGCAGCTTTAACTTGTGGCATCACTCGACTGCTCATAGACACAGATATGGAGATAAGCAAGTGGATGACCCTGCACCAGCAAAGTTACATAGTGAACTCTTAATGTAGGCTTGGTATTCCACATTTTACACAGAGGTATAATTGCAGGTGAATCACTGCGTTGCTGAAAGGTGATTTGCTTTGACAACACCAGAGGGAACAAAGGAAAGACTAAAATAGAAAAGAAGAACAGAAAAAAAGTGCAGAATATAAACCGTACAGAGGCAAAGGCAATAGTCAGTACCAACAAAACGCATCCCTCTCCAAATAGAATGTCACTCTTCTTAACCTCGTAACCCAGGCAACGGCTAACATGCCTCACAGTGTAACATTGGCGATGAAATCAAATTTACCTCATGTTAGCTACGGCAATATCTCTGCAGATGAGCCAATGCCCATAACACAGCGATGTACAGCTCGCCGAATGACAAGCCACTCGGTGATTTGTTACACTAATAACACTGAAGACACATTATTTTACAGGCCTCTCCCTCCCTCTCTCCCCTATGCCTCTTCATGGACCACTTGGCTTTGTAGTGGCGAAGAGCTTGAACAAATTGAGAAATGATTGGCCCTGAAAGATGAGTAATGGTGATTCTAGCGCTGTCCCCTTCTCAATATGGAGATGATGAGATTTGATTCTTTGGGGTCAGGTACATCAGGAGCAGCTGCAGTGGCTAAGGCTGCCTGTGTCTATGGAGAGATAGATATACTAGGAGACTGTGCACTCTGGTGTACAGGCCCATGGCACCATCAGTCAACGCTGACATAAAATCAATGATATATTTACAAGCCCTATTACCATACGATTACCACCACTCATAGCTACTTTAACAATTATAGGGCAGCTCTTCAGTGCACAAGGATCTACTAGAAGAGGAAGCAGTGTCTACGCTGTCATTTAGTCTATATAACTATGATTGAGTTCACACAGAAGGACTGAAAGCGGTTGATAAATCTGCTCCTTCTTATCCTGTCAGTACCTTGTAATACTGCTTCAGCTCTATTGTACAGCGAGCTTGCTAACAGCTAATTGTAACTTTGCTTTCTGCTGAATTCAATGTTCTAGATGGGAAAATGCTGTGAAAAGTGGATCTGGATGTGAAAGTAAAAAGAAAAAAAAGTTATGATTATATACGTTTTTTTTCTAAACTGTGATTTGTTTTATCTGCAATTCAGGAACCCGTGAGTTTCACAGGTAAATGAACCAGACAAACAACAGGATATCCACCACTAAATACTAATAATAAAACCATAACTGAGACATTTTAAGTACACACTCAAAATAGATTGTCAGATGAAGGTCCGGAAATCAGATAATAATCAGATTTTGATGAGCTGTAATCAAAGCCATTGTCACATACCAGCGTGCATGGTTTAGTGTGTCCTTAAAAAGTCAGTGTCCAGTCACTCCCAGGGGCCTTGGGTGTAGAGTCAGTGGTGCCAGACAAACTCAGACGTGCCTACGTCTGTGCACTGTTCATTAGACACTTCAGCTCAGAATAATCACCAAACAAACTTGTGTCATGATTTAGGCTCAGGACAAAAACGCTTCCAAGCCATTATTATATGTCAGTTTATTATTTCTATTTTGTGTAAGAGGATGTGAAATTATATTTTTCTGGTGTTAAATTATGACTATCACCAAATCTTGGTTTGGCTTCTGCTTTCACACTTTAGTCTCCAAAAATCTGTTTCACACGCCAGAGTTGAGAGGAATTTGATTTGAATGTAAAATCTGAAAGGATGTAATCTACTCAGTACAGACGTATTTCTAAATGCAAATCTTTTTAAAGAATATCCAAAGTTTGAGATAGAATACATGCTAACACTGTAACTGACGTGCAAATTTATGGGTTTCAAGTATAGACTGTATAGAGTAGTATAAATAACCCACTGACTGCCACTTTCCAAATAAGAACTGAGCATGGGGTGTTCTTTCGGCTCCATCAATTCTGTCCCCAATTGACTTGATATTGGACAATTGTCTTCTGTCTGTAACTGCTGCAGTGAGCCTCATCATATTGGCCGTAAAATGTTGGTATCATCCCGCTCTACATGATCCTGGTGCTTTTATTTTACTATTTTGTACAAAAATAAAGTCCTTTCCTTAATATGGGCCTGGCTCCAAATTCACTGCTATAACTGCTGACATAATGAGCTTCATTTGACTGGAGCTGAATACTGCGAATGACATGATGCTCCATTAGTGCACTTAGTGCACTTTATACAGTCTATGGTTTCAAGCTGTTCAAGTCAAAATGTTAATGGGGAAAAGACCTCCAAATCAGGAAGAAACCATTTCGCCTGAAACCATGAATAGGGCAGTTATGAATGAACTGTTGTGTTATTTAACCTTGAATCGAGGCTAATCCCAAAACAGCATCACTCTTATACTCAGAGATGGAACAAAAACAATTTTCTTTCACACGCAAACCTGAGAACCTTCCTTCCACCTAAGCTTACATCTATGGAAAATATACAGCTATAATATGCGTTTCAGCTCCTCTGGGGGATTGATCATGACTGACTGATGCATTTTGACCAATTACTCCACATGCAGAGTCTCGCACCGCAGCGGCCCGCGGGGCATTGCATGTAGGTCTGTTCCGTGCAGGAGTGAATGGCGAGCTAATTACTGCTGGGGAGACCTGAGCTGAGAGGAGGCTGAGAATAAGGCCTCTTCCCTGGACAGGTGCTTTAATGGGAGCGTGGGGGATAGCGTGAGACCGCCCCTACCTCCAGGGACCTGCATACAGGTCTCCCAGGTAACACTGTCACCTGTGCACGCCAAGCACAAGGCGCTTTGTCGACTAATGAAGCACGCTATTTTATGTAATCACGAGTCAGCAGCCGAGATACAACTGCGGGGATGTGGTAGTAATTGTAGTATGGGTAGTAATAGTAGCAAAAGCAGCAGCAGTGGTAATGGTGGTAATTGTGGAGTACAGGAACACGTCTTAGTACTAATAGGTGTTTCAGGACTTCCTGGTAGAAGAGAAGCAATGTCTCAATAGAACCTTCTTTGTTAAATAGGCTAAGTAAAACATTAGTACATACATACATACAATAGTTTTGGCAAATTATGAAGCTGGTTCTTGTTTTGAAGTAGGACATATTGAGTACTTTCTACTGAGTAAACAAGTATCTTAGAATAAAAACACAGACTTACTAAATTTAATAAAAAATAAGTTTTTATACATATCCTTGAGTATGAGCAAAAAAGAAAGGTATTTTCATGGTCCAAGTAGACTCCAGACAGTGGACCTGGTGCTATCCGCTCTAAAACCATTTTACATGATTAATAGTGCAGCGGGCAGGAGTTGAAACTGCAATTAAAGGTGTCTTCCATCAGTAGAAGAGCCCCTTTCTGGGAGTCAGCTAAAGCCGGACCGAGGGGAGCCGTGCCCCACCACAGAAGTCATTATTTCTCCTCAGCTCCACCGAATATATTAACTTCAGTGCTGCTGTCTTAGCCACCACCACTGCCTCTCCATTCGCTCCTTGTTTTTGGGGATGCTTGCAATTAAAAAGGGGAAGAAGAAAGCACCGGAATAGTCCCTACCTCACCACACGCACAGATTGAGTGCCTGCAGAAAACAAGCTCAGAGGGCCCCCAGAGACCCCCAGCTGAGCTCAAGGAGCGGCTAAGAGAGACACTGCAGACCACTTTCAATGACAACAAAAACAGAAAGCAATTTGGGATAAATGAATGGTTTCCTAAAACTGTACAGATGGGCTGGAAGTAACTAACTTCAACAGTTGTTTGTGGGTTGCCATGTTGAAACATAAAATACATCATATATCAGAGTCATGTATGAAAAGTGCTTGTAGATGTCTGTCTACTTCATGCTACGGCCCTCCAAAAAATCTAATTGTGGACTGAAGACTGAATTATGAACTGATAAACTAATAAAAGTGTCTGTTATACCTGTATGTAAAGGTCTAAACTACAAGTACAACAAGATTTTGCCATAAAAATACAGAATGTTTGGTCTTTGCAAGCGACCTTCAACTATCAGAATAACTGCAGCTTTTGCAATTTGAACTTGACTTGCGGTTTTGATTGAACTGTGGTTAATTGTGCAGCTTTACTCATCAGCTACTACGAAAGGACCATTCTTAACTCTCTCACAATGTATATTATGTATATATTTTGACAGGTATTCAATAAATACACGATTCTTTTTAGATTTTCTAAGGTTGGGAAGATGCCAAGTTCATAAGAATCCTTTTGGTTTGGTATATAAAGTACCTCTTGTAACTCTATAGGGATTTATAGCTCCTTCTCCTTATCCCAGAGTTACCCACTAAAACAGACTTATGCGTATCTTACAAACTCTGACTATGGATTACTCTGCTGCTGAGAAAGGATCATTACATCCATAATTCCCTGCTTTGCATAATATCTTTGCGAATTTTTCTCAGGATCCTCTTTCGAACAGCTCTGTAATTAATTAAATATATGTACATACCTTACGCCGACAACTTTTCATCTGCATTGTTCAAAAGTAGCCTCATGAATATGTTTTTGACAATAGCTGGGCATGATTGTAATTGGGAGAAACAGCAGCAGAAACTCTATTATGAATCCAGTCAGTGCTGCAGCTCCAATAATGAGCCCGAAGAAAGTGATTGTCGTACATTTGACGGTTCACCGAGTCCCAGTCATTGTCTTTATCTGCGATGGAGAAAGCAGGGAGGCGGGATTGGGGAGGGGGAAGGATCACAATTCCTTTGAGGTGCATTTAAATCATGGCCTCCACATATTACGGAGAAAATTCCCTCTTGAGAGCGCCGGGCGAGATGGCGTCCTTCAAGCCCCGCTGGGTTTCCTGTCATCATGAAATGGGAGCAGCAGATTAGGCGGGTGAGGGTCTGCGGAGGGGAGGGAGGGGGGTAAGTGCTGAAATCGGGTTTAATCCCATCTCACACAGACGACTCTGGTGAAGACTCTCCCGCGTACTGTATCTGAGCTTTGGAGCGCCAACGAGGGAAGACCACCGGGACCTGGCTTTGTAATCAAATGCATTGTTTATCTAAGTGCGCATCAAAACGGGCTATTAAAACCCACACCTGCAGAATCCAATTTAAATACAGATACCAGCGACATTGTGTAGGATTTGGATATTAAAATCATGCTTCACAACCCATGAGAGCGTCTTGTCATCGACGACTGCATAACTCAGGGAGACGAAGAGGTGTTCCTCCACAAACTGACAGCTAAATGCTAAATCACATATAACATGATGCTGTTTAAAGCGAAAAAACGACTCAGATTAAGATTTACAATGTCCAGAGGGTTAAAAAGTGGTTTGTATGGATTAGTAAAATACATATCAATATCTTATTCCATTAAGAAATGACAAAATCAATGGCAACCGAAAGGTCATTTGAGGTGGGTGCTTTATCAAAATTGTGTATTGCTTGTGTGTATTATCTCTATGGCAACGCTGCAGCTGCCCAGTCGTTATATTCGTCACCTGTGACCTCTAATCACCACATCTAACAAAGTGATAGAAATCCCATTCTATAAAAACACAGATCTGCACCAAAACACAAGGGAATTGACTAATATTCAAATGAACTTTTGTGTTTTAAAGTGTGCATTAAAATAGCCATTTTAAATTGACCACCTGCAAAACCCTATTTAAACAAAGACACACGAACATTAAGCTAAATGAGTCAGATGGAGATATATTCGGTAACGGGTCACAAATTAATTCTATTTCATGATTATTTTCACTTTCTGCGAGTCTCCGAGCGTACATTACAGATACATAAGGCCTTTTGATGATCACTGGCCAATGGCGGCTGTATAAAGATCTCATCAAAGTGACAATTTAGCACAGCTCATTGTGTTTAATGGAGTGCTGTAAAACACATCCTTTCCAGTGTAATTAATGACAACAGAGGACACAAATGTGGATGAGGATTGTACATTTACTCTATTTGTGGAGTTGGTCATGACAGCATTAACAATCAGTAATGAAATCGTATCGCGCAGGCGTCTCTCCATCCATGCAGCAGTAATTAGTCCTTATATCAACAGTCATCAAGAGCTTTACTTATGTGAAAGCTCCATTTGATGAGCAGTTGTGAGAAATAGGCTTTTGTCAAATATTTATTCCTGAACTTGAACGCATCATCATTTCAACAGTAAAGTCCCCACATTAAAGAGCCCAGACTGCGCTATTTTCTGATCTATGTTATAATGTTGTTTGCCTGGGGTTGTGTTTTGTTTCATTCACACACGTTCAGCACACAAACTGCATATTTAGATCGAGCTCTTTTCTCAAATAGAAAACGCTCTATTCCACCTTGTGTTAATAAAGGAAAGTTCCACTGTGTTTTTAAACTCCATGCAACTTCATCAGAATTATTTGGATTTGGATTTATGGCTTTGCTCTTATTTGATTTTACTGGTTTATTGTTTTAGGACTAATATGTTTTAATATGTGTTTAATGAGTATTTATTTTATTATATTATTATTGTTGCTTTTAGTCTGCATTTGTGCAGCACTTTGGAAACTGTTGTTTATGAAATGTGCTATAGAAATAAAGTGGATTGGATTGGATTGGATTTCAGCCTTGGAATTGTCAATCTGTATGAAATGAAAGATTAAAGGAAGTTGTTAACTACACTTTACTGCTTTGTGATATCACCAGCTGGAACTTTTGGATATAACAATAATAAAGCGTTACTCAAACAAATGAATGAAACAAAACAGAAGTCCAGTTATGTTTTTGATGAAGTAACAACATTGCAACGTGTCTTAAAACTCACTGGAGTCAGTTTTGTGTTATATGGGCTTTAACATAAGTAAATTAACATACAAAACTAAATACAATTCAGAATATGAATCTATTTCTCATAATGATATGTCATAGCCTCCAATTATTTCTACATCTACAGGAATCAAATATACTGAAGGATTTGTTACAGGAAAAAGAATGTGCAGAAATATGATACCGCTTTAGTGAGTGCTTGTATTATTACCATTTACTGCCGGAGATGTGTCACATTCAATCAACACAACTGTAGAATTATCTCTAATGTGCGTGATGCTTGTGCTCCTTCAAGGCGTGTCTCCTGACCACACACTGTAGCCTCTACGGTTGACATAGTTACGATTCACACCTGTCTACATCCCTGCAGAGAATTTCCATAAAGCTACAAATAGTAAATCCAAGGAATTCTGTTTTTTTTTCTGTAAGATCTTTTTGTTCCTACTGCTCCACTTATGTGAATATGTTTAGATTTACAAGGGAAAAAACATGAATGAAACTAAATGACTAAGAAAGTTACAATGTTAGCGCTGTATATAGATAAATAACAGCGCTCACAAGACTAAAATAACAGTCAGTGGCTTTTTAACATAAGTGCTATTCCTGATATCAGATTTGGATGTATGATTTTGACTTTAGAGGCGCCTTGGCACAGAAACGAATTGGAATCCCATAAATGTGGGATCAGAATCAGTCATACTGTTGAAAAATATTCAAACATCGAGTTCTTTGGGGGCCCATGTAAATGTGTTTTACATGTGCTCCATTTGTATGTAAGGTAGCCACACGGGCAGAGGAATGAGCTCTACCGTGCAAAGCCCAGTTCCCATTTTATTTCAAAAGAGCCGTGCAATGCAAATGGATGACAGACATATTTTTCATCGCTTTAGTAAAAGTAGCACGTAAACACCGGATCATTCATTATATACGTGGCACGGATGCAAGGAATAATATAACACGGACTGACACTCTAGTTTAGACATATTAAGATATACTATTATACAATTACTTCATTCATACCACATTCTATATATCTGTAGAACAACTCGCCCTTAGACTGTTTCTCCTTCTCTTTCCTCTTGTATAAAGCCCAGATATATTTTGTATTACTACGTTTCTATATTTTATTTGAACTTGTATATATACATTCGTGTAATTATGTTATATTAGACAATTTGACACTGAATGTATTATTACCATTTACATTTGATCACTTTATTATTATAATTATTGTGATGCGTGCGAGCTGCTGTGTCCTAATAATTTCCCTTGTGGATCAATGCATCGAGTCTTAAATGAGTGACAGCTGGATTCAACCAATCACAGTAAAGTCCCAAATTGTTATCTGGAAAAAAAATGTTTGTCATATAGACCAATCTTAACATTTACCTGAGGAAAATGATATGAATACACTGCATGTTTTTGTTGAAGCTGCATGTCAAAATGTGTTGATTTTCAGGTTGCTTGTGCCTGTGTTGTTGCAGCCGGCAGTGGAGGTGTCTCAGAGGAGCCCTGTCATGGTGGATGCTCGGCGGGTGAGGACAGAGCGTCTTATGTCAGCCTCTGCACTGGGACTGTGAGGCTCCGAGTGTGGGCAGCCGGGGCACAGCCTTCAACACCGATCTCATGTTTGTGTGTGAGAGCTCCCTGGGGCTTTCACTGTCAATAACCGTGCATGTTTCTATAGTTTGCCCCCAAATTATAACATTTCTGCACAGTTACTGACTGAATTTGATGTTTGTTTGTTTTTAACAGGTGACATATTTTTTTAAAAATCAAAACTGTAATAACAATTTCGAGCTACATGGCGTAACCTTTGTAGTGACGGGTCGGCCAATTGCTTGTCTCCATGAATAAGTTATAGTTTTGGATCTGGAACATTCCACAGTATGCCATTAAATACATCCAGCCTTTTCATTACAGGTGTTTTATTGGTTTGGTGCTGTCTCCATAGCGATGAATTAGTTTAAAGCCGCACCGTGAAATATTCAAGGCAAAGTAATAGCATCTCCACGTGCACAACATGTGGCACGCCCAATGTGTATTTAATGTGTATGAGTATTTCTGTTTGTAGGATTTAAAGCATGGATGGCATTTCAAAATATCAAACCTTAAAGCTGCATTGTCTATGTGTATTTCTGTTTGTAGGATTCCACCGTGTTATAAAGCATGACATTTCAAAATATCAAACCTTAAAGCTGCATTGTGTTACATTTCTGGTCCTTCAAATGCGTTTCTACCTGGAGATGTTATTGCTTTGTCTAGAAAGTTTCACACTATGGTATTAAACCTTTCATGGAGACCAAACCAGACCAAGTAACAAGTCCGATCTGTGGAGAGGCAACAACGCTCAGTCAGAATGCCTGTTTTTTGCCTTAATGAAGTTACACAGTGCATCTTTAAGCATTGCTATTATAAATATAAAGTAGAGCAGTTTAATGGCTTAATTAAGTTACACAGTGCATCTTTAAGCATTGCATTTTATTTGTATTGTTGAGCTCTCATTTGAATACACATAAACTGACTTTTTTTGTCTCTGTGCAGATAAAATAGCGCGATGAGCAGTGTCCTCTCTAATACGCAGAAATAAAAGTGTGAGCGCAGCATGCTACTATGCTACAGGCGAGCATCAGTGTTGCTGTCAGTAAATGGGAGCCTGCAGGTAAAAGGGTCATGTGGCAGCGGCAGAAATATGTGCAGGTCAGAAACGCTCTGTGCACTGTACCTCCATTCCTGTTCTATCTCTGGCCGTACAGTATGTACAGCCACTGTGACACCGTGGAAAAGAGTCTATATAAAATAATCTAACTTTTTGCCTTTTTTGTATTATTAAGAAAAACTCAAAAGAATCTCTGCTTGTTATCCATAATTTTCTTAGAATTTTGGCATAAAAGTGTCAGCAATTATATATTTTTGATGAATTCTTGTTAAGTGAAAATACTGAACTAAAAGTAAAAATACAAAATGTTCCTTTCTGCAAACTCCAATAGAAAGTAATCATTGTCTTATTGATCCATGTACTTCCTATCTTGTATCAAACTAGCATGGATTCCACTGCTTTGCTCTTTGTCTGCATGTGTGATCAATAAACCAATGAGAAGATGAGAAATTCAGTAGTTTGACTTACAATGTGAAGCTTGAGGAAGTCTCCGAGCCCAGAGGAGCTGTCCACTCGCACCAGGACGGCGTCTTTGAGGTGGGTGCTGAAGCCGATGGCGAGGCGGTCGGCCCGGGTGCTGGGGCGGTCGTTGGGAGGCCAGGTGTACGTGATGAGTCCTCCGTCGCGCCCAAATATGTATGTGGTTCCCGCTGCAGAGAAAGAAGAGCGGAACATTAGGACACATTAGGATTTAGTTCAGATTCAAATGGGAATTTTTCATGAGCACTAAATAATACAATTACACACCTCACCTAAGGCAGTGCAACAATATTTAATGAATACTGTGGAATAAGACAGAATTTCTTTGTGGTTTACAAGCTCCATAGAATGCAATTTTTCATTCACTCTATGCACACGGCTAGTTGTAAAAGCCTCTTGTTTAACCACAGCTGCCCCGGGGCCAACTCACTGAAACATGGCTGCACCACAGGCACCATCAATAACTCTCTCACTCCGCATTTGCCCAGGCAATTTGGAAGAAAAGGCTCGCCCAGGGGTACGACAGGATTATGAACTGTTCTGAGCTGAGATTGAACCATCAACTCTCTGGTTATTACTGTAAAAATGGATTCTCTCAGTTCTAAAATTACACAAAGAATCCTTGGTTAGGAATAAAAATGTGTCTCGCTGGGTTTGAGCAACTTAAGGATGGTGTTGAAAATATTTTGTCAGTGTAATCTCTCATTCATTCAGGAAAAGTTGGTGATTATCTGTAATATTTTAGTTCTGCAAATGGTCCATACCCCTCAATCTCTACCATTTAGAGTTGAAATCATCAAGTGGCGGTTGTTGCTTTTGAAACTAGCAGCAAAAAGCCACACGCCACATCAGATCATCTTAGAAGTTGCTGTTGACTATCAGGTGAAATAAGGACTGTCAACAGTATTAACATAACAAAGGCACATGCATACTCCTCCATTAGACTGGAGTGCTTTATTGTGCTGAGTAATGGCTCTGCACAGCACTGCACCACATATCTCTCCTGAAGCACCCTCACCTTCATTTGCTGCTTTAAGTACACTCACGAGCCTATTCACGAGTCGAAGGAAAAACCCAGTGCAAATGAGAGAGGCAGATTCTGGTGTCACTTTCCTCATAACGCGGCGCAATTACTCTGTTTTACTGCCTCGCCTCCAAAGAGTCTCCGGCAAATTTGCGCGCACCACATCCGGGGCGCCGAGGTAACCAGCACGCCAAAAAAAAAACGAACCACCTCTCTGTCTCTCAAATCATTAGCGACCTCAAAGGCAGACGGACCACTAGCGGCATTAAAATGGAGTCACCGGTCCAATTATGGCCCAGCGGTCACCTCTAAACCAGCGATCTCCAGTCCATTAGCGAGTTGACTTCACAAGCTCGTGAAAGGGTTTAAACGCAAACTCATAGTGAGACGAGCGTGATGGTGCTAATCGAGTGAAAGAAAGCTGCTCAAATTGTGTGGAAGATGCCGATCCTAATAAGAGAACGAGACCAATTAACATCATATTTTATTTAAAAAAAAAGTTTAAAAAGAGTAATTCTTTCAACAGATTTGACCTTGCTACAAGTTGGTAAAATCGCGCCGTTGCAACCGAGCATCTCACTAATAACAAGTTAATATTTTTCCACATTTTACTTGCACTGTTGAATTCAATTAAGAGTTTTTATTTTGTCTCTTTCTGCTCTCCAGACCCTGCTGCATCTGTAGGTGTCATTGGCTACGTCCTCGGCCAATCAGGAAGATTTTTACAGCCAAATTAACACAAATTGCTTAAGTAATTTTCCTGATTAAGGGAGTTTCTTTTTCTATTTTCACTAAAACTTCGAAAAAAAAAAAGACTTAATTAATAGGTAATAGGGGCTAAAACACAATGTGAGCTCCAAAGAATTTATCACATTAATGAATACTTCCATATTTTTGATGTGTTTTAAAGCAAATGAAAATGAATCCGTTAAACGTGTGTAAAAAAACGGTTTAATTAAAGATCATTTCAACATTTCAAAACAAAACCGTCCACTGACACCTGCCAACCACCAGCTTTTTATTCCCTTGTTTTGCGAGACCCGACACCATCACCTCAATCAAACAAGCGCCTATTTTTAGCTAATTACACCATGTTCATTAAGATAGCAGTGGGGTTCATTGGGCAAAAGTAGTTGGGGGTTGAAAAAGAAGGAAGAGAAAAAAAAAAAAAAGAAAATTGCAAAGTAAATGCCTGAGAGAAAGCCAAGAAAATGAATGCAGCTGTCAGATTAGCATAAAAACAGCTATCTTCATGAAAAATTAGACAAGGAGGAAGCCAGTGCAGGCCTATGTGTTTTTGCATTTACATGTGTGTGTGTGTGTGTGTGTGTGTGTCCTAGTGAGAAGAAGAAGCACTGTTAATATTCATAGGGCCAGGGAGTTAAACAGCTCTTGCCTGAACAATGGATAATAAATCACACGACTGTAATTCCAATATTTTCTTGTAAACCAGTTCACAATGACATAAAACTATTGATACATTTTACATGATTATTTATACGTCTAACTTCGCTGCGCTGTGACTAAAGCGTGTCATTCCGGAGTTCACTTGCGGTTCCCCCTTTTTCCTCATTTTCGTTGATTCACGGTGCAGCCATTAGTTTGAAAAAAAAAAATTGCATCATTAATTAACAATACCACGATTAACAAATAGCAAGAGGAGGCCCACAGATCTATGACAGAATTTATTGTTTTCATAAAGCATAGCGCACATTTGTTAGACATAATGAAATAACGCTGTAAGCAGTCTTGTTCTTCTAATGGATAAAGCATTACGGAACAAGATGGCTTCTACACAGGAAAATGCATTAAATGTAATATATTCACGGAGCAGGGCATCATTTCTTTTTCATGAAGTCTGCCGGCTAACGCTAAAAAACTGTTCTTGTGCCGCTAATGCATATCTGATGTCGCGGGAGATATTCCGAATACATGTAGCCAGAGCCGGACTGGTGTCACTGTCCTCAAGTTTACCCCCTCCGGTCACAAACGCTTGCACTTTGCTCTGGTGTATTATAATTAAGCTCCTCTAAAGCGTGTCAGTGAACTTGCCTGGGCCTGGGAGCCACCATTTCCTCCTCTCTCCGTTCACCAGATATGACACTCGCTTTATCCCAATGACAGCTTATTTACTTGTAGCCAACTCAAAAACACTGTAATGCTAAGATCTATTTTGCACAGTGTGTAGAGGCACCCGCGGTTTAATGGCTTTCTTGTCACACACCAAAGGTCAACCAAACTAACTGGTCTGCTGGATGCGAGTAGTGATACATAGTGCAAATATATACATGTGGTAGCCCGCATTATGTCTCTCTGCGTACTGTACTATCAGTGGTCTTGTGCTCGGACCACCTCTTTGCACCTGCATAACAGAAGCATTCAGTTTATTCTCAAACCAGATCCCACTGTAGGGCTGATTTTTCTTGCATTTTATAACGGTTTTAAAATGTGCATTTAGGTAACACATTTTCAACATACCCACATACATATTTTTGAAAAGAACTGCTAATCTAAGAATCACAGCACACGTATGTAAAGGTATAAATGAGTCTAAACTAGACCTAAATAAGACCTAAATACTTAGTTCTATACAGAGGATATACGGCCTAACAAATGGTTTAATTGTGATCAAATTGCAGTTGCAGCACGACACTTCACTTGTTATTGCAAACCTGGAAAAAGCAGTTTTGTCAATTGACGAGTTTCAATAATTAAGATGATTTAGATCAAGGTTTTCTTTTACAATTAACTAAATGTAAATTAATTATAGATTATAGATAGCTATGTAACAATTTATGCCATTTAAGCCATACCACATATATTTTGATTATTTACCGCTGTGTGAGGATATATATATATATATATAACAACTCAAACAGAATGTAAAGGGTTTAGGCTGAAGTCAAACTTCCTTATGATGCGTAACCCTTTCACCGGTCAGACTGTTAGGAGTTTGCATATATACACAAGTACAAAGGGTCTTTATATAGAACTTTAATGCGTTCAAAATCCACAGCAGCAGATAGTGTTAAACTCCTTGGGGGGCTGTTGGGGATTAAGATACAAGGGGAAACATGGCTTATGTACACCTACATGTTTGTGCAGCGAGGCCATGAAATCAGGAGCCACGTGCCTGTGTATCTCTGCTGGTAGCAGTAATTATGTTCCTGCTCCATATTTGTTATTTGTGTTCTCTCCTGGGAAGGTGCAGGCACCGATATGGATCTGCTGTAGTCATTAGATACACTCGTGTCCTGGAAATACTCAATGCCGGTGTCTTTAATTTGATGAAACTTATTCCCACATCGCCATTTGACTAAGACGACAACATGTAGAGAGAGACAGGAGACTCCAGTCACACACACAACTGCACTTTCCCTGTGGCACAAACATCACGGCATAGCTGCACTTTCAAGGCCAATTCAAATGCCTTTAGATAGATTTTCAACAGTTGTAGCGACGGTGTGTAATTTGGATGGCATGATTCTACGGAAACAGAAAGTTATTACCCGACTTATTTCAGTGCAATAAAAACATCAAAAAATATGGTTGTTTTTTAATCTAAAATTAGTCAGGCTTATCTGTGTGATGGTACATTCCATTTTTTGGTTACTAAAAATGATACCAAATGATGTATTATGTAGAGAAATATGTGACCTGTGGCTCTGTGACGTGGGCAGTTGGGATTGTTTTGGTGTCAGTTCACCACCTGTTCATTTGGTTCAGATCTCTGGTCTGCATGGACACTCCATGGACACTTTATTCAGTTAAGTGATATTATTGTTATTATTTATTTGTTTTAGCGAGCATGGCTGAAAATAGGAAATCATGTACGAATAATGTGAATCTATACATTTTCCTTTCTTTTTTATCTTTGGTTATTCAAAATCCAATCAGAGGAGTCCTCACAGGTAAATTAAAGTATAAAGACAGTACCAATTTAACACATTTAGTCCATTCTGTTCCATTTCCAACTGCATCTACACCAATCCATATTTCCCCAGAGTGCAGAGCCTAAAAGATGTTAAGCTCTTGAAGAGGAAGAGGAGGGAGGACCTGTCAGATCTGCACAATGAGCCCCTCCAGCCCAGGCCTACCTCTGTCTGTGCATAATGAATTAAACTGTCCTGCACTGGGATACACTGAAGGCGAGCGGCTCTGCAGCTCTGCAGCTCTGCGCGGTGTCAGTTAGCATCACACAAGATAAACATTGGCAGATCAAACACTGGACTTTCATTAAAAATGTAGCACCGTCCCAGGGGACGCTCTGGACAAGGAGCTGTCTAAGGAAGTACACAGTAACAGACAAAATGCTCAGATGTACGTGAGAGTGAGAGTGCTATTGTCACAGTTGCTATAAAGAAAGTACTTCAAACTTGCATTAATCAAGAGATTTTAGTATCCGGAGTAGATCTTTGTGTCTGGAATATGCCAAACATTAATTTTAAAGGTGATTCTTGTGAGCTTTAAGCAGAGTTATAATGTTGTTACTTCAAAAACATACGTGAATGAAACAAAACTCAACTTTAGGTTTGTTTGTGATACTGAAACAACATTATAACTCAAAAATAACATTATGACAGTGTAACTTCTGTGACATGGAAGGGTAATAGTTGACCCACCTATTAGTCACGGTTAAAAATATATCACCTATTTAAAATGTAGCCATACTACTAATTAGGGCTGGGTGATATGGAGCAAAAAATATATCTCGATATACGATATATATCTCGATATATTGTTCTATATCTCGATATACGATATATATCTCGATATCTGTACAGGAAAAATAACACCCCAAAAACTACTGCAAAAACAAAAATGCCAAATTCCTTTTTTTTTATTGAAGTGCAAAGCGGTCGGCACAAAGTAGGAACAAAGTGCTTCTGCAACATAAAAAAAATAAAAATCCCTGTATGCAAAAATAATAATTTAACTGTAAAATAAAGGAAGAAATAAAACATATCACCGCCTTTGCCATAAACAACTCAGTCAAGTCAAGCTCAACTTTGCATTACTGTAATTCTGTTAACCATAACTTAACATAAGCTCCTTTAGCAGAGGAAATTCAGGAGGTTCCTCATTTGAATAGATCCATGTTCCAGGTGGAGCTGACATTTCCCACAATCCACTGCTCAGATCAAACCCAATGATTCAAACACTAATGTAAGTAAAACTGCAGCAGATTCTTCATTTAAATCATCAGCATAAATAAACTTTACATGATTAAACTTTACCACATGTAAACCGTAAAGACACAGAGCCACATCAGCCCATTTGACATTAGAATGTGTTTAATTCAGCTTTGTGCACATTTGTTGAAGTTTTACAGAAACGAAACTTAAAAGCGCACGGCTCATTTGCATAAACTATTAAAGCTTGATATGGAGCTGTAAATGGGGGAAAAGGTTCATGGTGCTAGAAGCTTTGGTTAACACCAATTTTGGGCATTTAGAGACGAGTTGTGTTTGCTCCTGTTGAGACACATGAGGAAGAAAAGCGACGAGGCCAGAACAGAGAAGAGAAGCGGCCAAATCAGGATTAAATATAAGCATCATATCGATATATACGATATGTCAAAATTTATATCGAGTTTTTAAAATATCTCAATGTATTCGATATATCAAGATATGGCCCACCCCTGCTACTAATACAGCAAATGTCTTCCTATGGCACTACTATCTGCAAACATAAAATCTATTCAAAATGCAAATGTAAAGCTTTCCATCAAAATACATGCCTTTAAAGTCGCGTTTAGGCTGATAAGATAGGAACCCTCTGCATACATATTTACAGTAGAACCACGCACCATAAGCTGTGAATGTAAAATAAACAGCCAAGTGTCAGGATGCCAGGCGGATAGGTGTAATAAGATAGACAGAGGCCTGGCGCAGTGCCCGGACACAAGGTGCTGCTGGATACTGTCTGCTGTCTGCTAAACCACACCGCTCCACTTTGAATAGGCCCTTAGACTGTCTTTCCTTTGACCTCCTCAACACCAGCCTCATATTACCACCTCTGCCGAGAAGCGGGCCGGCAATCCAATCATAATTACATAGTTGTGATGGAAATATGAAAAGGAAAGATGACATTATAGATCTGCTTTCTGTCAGCACCTCGCACTTGTGTTACTCCGACCTGCCGCCAAGGATTCCCGTAAATGAGCGGTGTGCAAAAATAGATTAGCCCCGACGCGCCGTATTGTATCGCGTTTTGGAGATGGATTTCTGATCATTTCCGTGAATCTGTCGGAGGAAATACAGGGCGTCCCAAAGGTCTTTTTGACTATAAATAAACAAAACACTTTTATCTGATCGATGTTTTACACTCGTAATACTTTCCCATTCAGTGTAAGGCAAAACTGAATTCTAAGATAAGGCTCATATTGGCTGGCAGTTACCGTCACCCTAAAAATATTTGCTCTTGGCACTTGTATGACCCTGCTGGGGCCTTTTGAAATGCTGAAGAGCAACATTTCGGAATGATTAACTTAAAGTAGGGCTGCACGATATATCGAAAAAATATCGTCATCGCGATAATGGCACGTGCGATATCCACATCGCAAAGATGCGCGATATTTTTTAATTGTTTTATGTGTAAATCGTGAGTTTATTGCGTTCTGGAGTTCACAGTTCCGACGCGCCCTTAAACGTAATGTTTTGCAAGCTAGAGCGAGCGCGTGGACTCGCAGTGCATGACGGGAAAACACTACAGTCACCATGGCGGGTAATGAAGAAGTCAGTGAAGACGACAACAGCCAACAACTTGTGCCTAAAAAGCACAGCAGCTCCGGAATTTGGGACTTTGGCTTCAGACGGGACGACGTGTCACAGACGCAAGTGCTGTGCAAGTCGTGCCGGAAAGTTATCGCAACGTCGAGAGGAAACACGACGAACTTACACAGCCACCTCGAACGCAACCACAGGGAGCTATACAGTGATTTTATTCAGTCACAAACTTCAGCAACCAATGTTACGCAGGTACAGTCGCAGTGTTTTTTAGGTTAAAAGAAAATATCGCAATAATATCGTTATCGCAATGCTTGACACCCGTATCGCATATCGCATTCATTTTCAATATCGTGCAGCCCTAACTTAAAGGATCCATATTACTCATCAAAAACATAACTGGAGTTGTGTTTCATTTCCATTCACGCACAAAACTACATATATAGGCTCATAAGGTGGAAGAAGAAGTGTGTTTTTTAACTCCACACACCTTTATTAGAATCATTTAGAGGATTTAAGCCCTGGAAATATCCATCTTTACTGAACCAAAGGTGAAAAGTTACTGCGAAAACATGAAAACTACCACTTCGTGACATCACAAGGTGGAACAGAGCATTTTGAGCTTCAGAGATGTGGACAGGCTAATAAATAAAGGTGTGAATGAAACAAAATACAAGAAGGTAACAGCATTTTTACAAGCCTTAGAGTCAATTTTGTGTAATATATGAGCTTTAACGGTATTGAAACAAAGCCCTTGAGGTATAGATTTAATTGAGATGACTTAATTTTGTCTAAAAATTAATTTTACTCACTACTTTCATTCATTTTTTTACATTTATTAACATAATATTCATAGCCTAAAGAGACGCAGTTGTAGAAATCAGCATGTGCTTTTAAAACGCCAAATTTCAATGGAACGTACTTATGTCTGTTTTGCTTGTTTTGTTTGTTGTTTCCTCTCGGGATTTCCACAATAAATAGCAACTTAATTATCTCTATCACATTACCATTTTAGATCCAGCTAAAATCATTACCTCAATTTATGTAGACACTTGTACCCAATTAAACACAATTATTGGTATCTGGTAAAGGAGCTATCTCAAATCGATGCTGCAGAAGATTCACTTCCACCGGGGATCACGGTGAATCAAGCCGATCAATGTGCCCGGTTCATAGTATTGTACGTTATAGCACTTTGGGGCGATCTAGCTGCATATAGTTAATATTATTGTGTTATGGAGATACTAGTTCTTGGATAATTGAAGTATTTTCAAGCTGCATGTTCAAACTTGGCAGCAATTACAAAGATGTGAGTTATAGAGACAGTTTGATAGTAGGATAGCGTTCCCACCGCCGCAGAGCATAATTAAATGCTACATTGCTCGTACCGCTGTGATCCAAAATAATGATGCCAATACGCTGATATCCATCTATGGGCCCATGTCTGATCCACTCTAATAATAATGACACTCTCCTACTGGCGGCTTTGCAAGTCAAAGTTTTAACAAATATTATTCAAACCTCCTGTGACATGAACCAGTGATACGGGATTAAGGAACAAAGCCAAATTTGATTACATAAAGCCAGAGGATTATATGGACTGAAGTGCAGGCGGATCCACTGGTACCTAGTATTCTTATTAAGAGCGGCTTCATATCCTGCCTTTTACCACTGTGTAAAACAGGGCACTTATTTTGTTCAACTAGCTGTGACAATTGTTTACCTGAGTTCACAGTTGAAAAGAACACAATTTTGAAAGAAAAATATGAGGAATGAAAAGCATCTCTGACCCCACGGAGGCACTCGTTTTATTGTGCAACTACCGTATTTTTCAGGCTATAAAGTGCACCGGATTATAAGGCGCAGTGTCAAATAATGTGTCAGTTGTGTCATTGTCCACACATAAGGAGCATCGGATTATAAGGCGCAATAAGAGAAACAAAACGCGGATAAATGGAACTTTATTCAGGTCATTTACAATAACTCTCAGTTGTAGCTAACACAAAAATACAAGTTTAACAGTTGGTGATTTGGGCATCAAACATGCCCGGATCCTCTCAACATTGTTCAGTTTTAACACAAAAATACAAAACCTGAAATCTGCATGGTGCATGTCTCTTAACAGGTGCATTTTGGGTCCTTGAACACCACACGGCAGAACTACCGGTATGTTGCACAGTCGCCCTATATGTGGCCAACATATTACTCCTCCTGACTCGCCCACTAATACCTTATTAGACTAATGTGGACAACATCAAATCGGTTGGAGGTTAAACACAACCAAAGGTCACTGGATTATAAGGCCACTGTGGATTTATGAGAAAATGTCATGATTTTAGATGCACCTTATAGTCTGAAAAATACGGTAGTGAGGTAGTAATGCTTAGCCCGTGCCTCAAACAAAAATATGTCATGAAATATGCTAGATAAGGTTGGAGATATATTAGAATTGCTCTGAAAATATGCAAAATAAGAATATCTAAAATTTTAAGTATTCAAAATGATCACAATAAGAGCTGGTTAAAATAAAACAAATAGAAGCATCTGGTGTGATCTCTCAAAGTGACATTTCTACACGTTTGTGGTTCATTTTATGGTACATTCCCTTTTTTTTTTGCCACATTCCTGATGCACTGTTAATTAAAATCTCATTGTCTTGCTATTATTATTGTTTTTAGTGTTGTTTTCAAGACAATGGAAACAAAATTGTGCAAAAAATGTCTACTCCTAGCATCCGCAAATGAAAAGAAATAGAATACAAAGTTCTGTGTGATTAAGATTTTCACACCTGACTCAAACTTTTAAGGAATATATGCCTAAAAGTTTAGTTAGAGTAAGTTTAAATATGTTTCCCTTTGCCATTGCAGGTGGCACTTTTGCTATTTCAGACTCACAGTTGGCGCTTCTACAAAATAAAACATCTATTTTCTTTTCTGTGGCGTGTTTCTGAAGAAAAGCTCTGTCGTATACTTTCCCCGCATGTGTCTTTGTGTTGCCGTGGGGACAAAAAACCTTCACGCTGTGAGCTGCACTGCCCCCCATATGGGAGGAGGGACATTACCGCTCTCCTGGGATCATGTCTGTCCCCATCACCTTCCCAGTCCAAGTCCAAAATATGAACCGCACATTGACGGCCATATGCGGCGCACGTGTATATTTTTGACTCTAGAGAAATTTGGAGAATATGTAGGCCAATTTGACTTTGACGTAATTCCCTCAAGCTATTTTAATTTCAGTAAACCCACATGTGGCCCCTCTATAAAAAGTCTTTGCTTGTGGATGGTGGGTGCAGGTCCACTTTAGACACCCCGTTGTACTGTTTGCAAATAAAGTTTTTAGTCTATAAATCTATAACTCTGACCTGATATTATGGCTCTATTTCTTTTTATACCAACATAACTTAATAAATCAATGGTAGAACACTTATGTCAACTGTCTGTAGAACAAGGTCAAAGCACTCCCCATGACATTTACTATTTCTTTACTGTATTATTTTTATTTTCTGATCTACTTCTCACACACATACCTTTAGTTTTGGTTCATTCACACAAGGTTAACACAGAATGGTCCCTACATTACCAGACCAGTAGTGTTACAATATCATATTACATTACATTACTTTATATTATACATTGCACTTTTAACTTGTGAATATTTATTGTATTGTATTTTTGTATATTGTGTAGTTGTTTTAACTTTAACAGGTATTTTGTATCACCTGATGGCCACAGATTATCAAAC
>KN492107.1:5778-21747 GCA_000787155.1 Scartelaos histophorus
TCCCTCTCTTTCCCCCTCCCTTTCTCTCTACTTCTTTCTCTCTCTCCCCCACTCCCTCTCTTCCTCTCTCTTCCCTTTCCCTTTCTCTCTACCTTCCTCTCCCTCTCTCCTTTTCTCTCTCTCCTTTTCAACCTCTCTCTCGCCTCTTTCTCCCTCCCCCTCTCTCTCTTCTTCTCTCCTTTTCTTTTTCTCTCCCTTTTTCACTCTCTCTGATCTCTCTCTCCTTTCTCTTTCTCCATCTCTTTCTCTCCTTCTCCCTCTCTCCTCTCCCTCCTCCCTCTCTCGTTCTCCTCCCCAGTGCTAGTCTTTTGTCTCTCTCACATGTGGAGCTCTTGGCTCGTGGTGTTGCCCTCCCTCCTCGAGCTCGCCGCTGCTGGAGAATCTCCGGACGCGACTCGGTTCATAAATTGGATCCAGCTGATTGGCCCTGTGCCGTTGGCTGTTGTTGGTCCTGTACAAACCCGCAGATGAAGAGGGGACGGTCTGCATTACCGAACAGTGTGAAGTCTGGAGTCGGATTGTCAAAAGTCCTGAAAATCCAATCCAACTTCATTTATTTATTATACACATTAAAGGACCTGGATGCAGCCCGAGCTTTTATTGTTTTACAAAAGAACCACAACTGGACCTGTGTTGCCAGAGTTTAGGGAATTTAGAAAGTAACTATTCAGATCAGAGAGAAACATTTTAGGTTTAAAAACGCTGGATTTCAGCTTTGAAACTGGCAACCCAAATGAAAATCTCATGAGGATCATTCTGTTTTCTGTTTTCCCTCTCTTTCTCTCTCTGTATTCCTTCTCTACCCCACTTTTCTTCTCTCCGTCTGTCTTTCCTTTGACACCTTGACTTTGACTTTTCCCCTCTTTCTCTATCCTCCTCCACTCCACCCAATGTCACTCTCTCCCTTCTCTCTCCTTTGTTCTTCTTTCTCTTTCTCTCTTCCTCTCTCATTCATTCTTCCTTCACTCCTCTCTCTACCTTTCTTCTTCTTCTATCTTCTTTTCCTCCTTTCCCTTCACTCCCCTCCTCTCACCCCGTTCTATCTCCCTCCTCTCACTTCATTCACTTCCTCTTTTCCTTCTCCTCTCCTCCCTCCTGCCCTCCTCTCCTTTTTCCTTCATTTCCTCTTTTGCTCCTCCTTTCCTTACTTCCTCACTTACTTACTTCACTTCCTCTTTTCCTTCTCTTCTCCTTCCTCCTCTCCTATTTCCTTCACTTCCTTCTTTTCTTCCATCTTTTCCTTCACTCCCCTCCTCTCTATCTCCTCTCACTTACTTCATGTCCTCTTTTCCTCCTCCTCTCCTCCCTTCCTTCGTCCTCTCACTTACTTCACTTCCTCTTTTCCTCCCCTTTTCCTTTCACTCTCCTCGTCTCACTTTTTCCACTTCTTTTCCTCCTTCTTTCTCCTCCTCTTTTTATCCTCTCTTTCACCTCCTCTCTCTTCCTTCCCTTCCTCTTTTCCTCCCTCCTTCCCTCTTCTTTCTCTCTGTCAGGGTTGCATTGGTACATTCCCCCTCTTCTCCTCTTTAAACTCCTCTCTCTTCCTTCCCTTCCTCTTTTCCTCCTCCTTTCACTTCCCTCCCCTCCTCTCTCTTCCTTCCCTTCCTCTTTTCCTCCCTCGTTCCCTCTCTTCTCTCTGTCAGGGTTGCGTTGGCACGTTCCCTCTCTCCGGGCCCCTCTGCTGCCAATATTAGGTTTCAGAAAAGTCCTTGTTTTTGTAGCTCGGGCTCAGAAGAGTATGAAATGTATGAAATGGGACTTTTTTTTAATAATAACACGTAAAAGTGCAGAGGGGCCCTGAACGCAGCACAAAAGGATACGAGCTTTATTGAAAACCGCCGACTTAAGAGAATCTCGTGAACTCACCGCTCGTGTTGAACAAATGGAATTATTTAGAAAGGGAAAAGTACTATCACGGGGTTGTTTACGCGCGTGACATGACGGCTCAGGTTCAGACAAATCCTCTAAAAATTGAAGAGTTGTTCAGTTGTGTGTGCAAAAAAAAAAAATATGAAAATACAAATGTTCAAATCATTTAATGTCTACAGAACGCTTTTATCATGTGTAGACTCACAGTGGGAAGGGAAAACTTTGGAACTAAAATCATTTGGATAGTTTCAGCTCTGGAATTGACCGTTTTTACTGAACGAAAGGTTAAAGGGAGCTGTTAATTTGAAAACTAATACTGGTGGAACAAACAGTTTTGAGCTTTGAAGATGTAGATGGATCAATAAATCAGGATTATTCAAACGTGTGAATAAAACAAAACACAACTCCAGGTATATTCTTGGTGTGGTAACTATATAACATGACTTAAATTTCATACATTTTGTGCAATAGGCTCTATTCATGTTTGAAGACTTTTGGAAACATGCAATGACAACTTTTGGTGTAGTTCTCGACACTGGGCTCACCTACCGACTGTGATAAAAGCCTAGAACTATAATAAAATCTGAAATCTGAATCCAAGATGGCGCCGTAGTGTTTTCAAATGCACTTCACTCCCACATTTACCTCCTGATTTTTAGCGCTGCTGAATTTGGGACGTTAGAAAAGCCCAGCTGTGCCCATTGTCGCGCCATGGGATCGAGAGTTAGAGTGGGCCAAAAATGTCAGTGTGAGCCGAACATGCACAGTTTGATCTCACAAAAAAATGTATTATGTTCTATGGGAGAATTCTTTCTGGGCCGGAGCTGCAGTACCTGGAGCGGCCACTGATCAATCTGCTGTTACGGATCGAGGCGGCGTGTCTTATCCAGTTTATATTACAGATCCATTGATTCATCTTTAATTTTGCGCCCTCGTCTCTTCTAATTGCATGTACCCGGTGCGCTCGGAGTTGTGCGTCAGTGGGGAAATGATGAAAACTGAGGTATGGTTGGAATTGTTGATTAGCCAAACATGACGGAACGCTACAATGACATGGAGATGAAGAAAACTTGGACATGTTCTCATTTTTCCTAGATTATGTCAGACTTACTACCACGAACAGAACCCGCCAGAAGTTGTCATCGCATGTTTCTTGGCTTGTGTTGGTTTAAGAAGTGTCGCTCTTACACTGTAAAATATATGACTAAAACTGTGGTCACTGGGGGTTCTTCATTCACATTACATTTTCATATGGCTGCTTTCCGGTCTCAACTTGTGAAAATGTGAAATTGATTTTATTGAGCTTTTAACCGTATTATATTGTTGTCCCCTCAACAAAAACATACTTGGAGTTGTATTTAATCCATTAATAATAAAATGCTCTGTTCGCATTTTGCCAGTTTAGTTGCATCACAAGTAAAAATCTGGACTCGTTCTGCGGAAAAAATGTGTTCACAACAAATGCATAGCTCTATTAGCATAACATTTTTATTGATGGAAAATAATTGTCCTGTTTTCCAAGCATGAGAAATGGATGAAAATTCAGAAAAAAATGGGCTTGAAAGTATGTATTTTGTCCTTGAAAATGTCTTTCCTCTTTTGCTTTGCTGAATTGTTGGAAATGTAATAGAGACTGTTACTGCCATCAGAGTAAAAAAGAGCAGTTGGGATTTTGAAAAACCTCTTCTAAAACCCACTAAAATGCAGGAAATTACACCTCTTTTGTTCAAAATGTCTTGGGAAAAACACCAAAAACTCCTTTCTACCTTTTTTAAAATTTCCTGCTATATAGGCATGATCCCTCATTTAATGTTTTATTATGCAGAAAAGCGCGCAGTACCATTCAGACGAGAAAGTCAAAAATAAATACTTTTAAAGGGCACATATTTCCTTATTTTCTGAACTGTTATAGAGTTTCTGCATCACAAATATATCTGGAGTTGTGTTTTGTTTCATTCACACATGTTCAACACTCAAATTCAGCATGTTTAGCTTGAATTCTCCTCTCAGAAACAGAAACGGAACAGAAAACACTTCCACCTTCCACCTTGTGATGTCATGTGGTAATACAGGAAGTGCTCCAGTGTGTTTTTAAACTCCGTACACCTTCACTAGAATCATTTGGATCATTTTAGCCTTGGAACTGCCAATCTAATTGAAACAAAATGTAAAATATAGTTGCTTATGCGCGTGGCGGCTCAGGTTCATACAAATCCTACGAATACAAATGTAAGAATTCTTGAGTTGTGTGCAAAAATAAACAAAAAATAAATAAATAAATGTTCAAATTATGTAATATTGTCTACAGAAAGCTCTTGTCATGTTTAGTCTCTCAGTGGGAAGAGAAAACTTTCAAAATAGAAACATTTGGATACAAATTTCAGCTCAGGAATACAGCATTTTTATTGAACAAAAGGTCAAATGTAGCTGTTAAATTGAAAACTACCACAACATGACATCACAAGGTGGAATAGAGCATTTTGTGCTTTGGAGATAACAATAAAGTTACTGAAACATGTGGGAATGGAACAAGTTATATCTCTGTGTCTGTTTTTGATGAGGTAACAACATTATAACATGACTTCCAGCTCAGAAGAGTCAATTTCTGCGTAATATACGACTTTTAAATTCTGTTGTAAGCGCCAATGTAGCTGAGTGCAGTCAAATAGCTGATCGGAAGGGCATCCTACGTAAAACTTGCCAAATCGCTGTATCTTGTTGCCAAGTTGGGCAAGAAAAACCAACGATTAGCCTTGGTGAACCTATGTTTGTATAACTGCTTTGGCTCTACCACTGAAATTAGTTTATAAGAACATTTTTGTAAACTTTCAGAGGCTAATGCTGAGTTTTGGAGTCACGGTAACACTAACAAACACTAAGAACTAGCATGCTAACAGTGCATTTCCCAATTATCTGGCAGACAGTATGCAGTGGAGAGATCAGCGGCAATTTATCTGCACATACATGAGGAAAATCAGGTTGGGCCTTTTTATTATACGCCCCCTGCTTAACTCTTTGCCTAAAATTTTCCACAGTACGACATTAAGCATTGATATCGCAGCGGAAACAAACAAGTGATGCCAGAAGGCCAAGTTACGGGTCTCTAACATCGAAAACTGTCTTTTTTTTACTGTGCATTCCCTCATTCGAACCTCCACATTCACAATTTATGTCCCCCAATGCCCCGAATGTTTTCATGGACCACATTAGCATTTGAGCACGGTTAAGGAGCTCGGTTTGTACGATGTTCAGTGAGATAGTTTGCTTTGAGAGTTTGTTTTTACATGACGGTATCTGCAAGTGTCCCATTCACACAAGAGTTCTGTAATTACGTCTCAGGGCCGAAGGGCTGTGAATACTGCGAGAGAGGAGAATGCACAGCGTCATTTATTTGGGCTGATAGAAAATGAGATGATGAGCTTGGATTTTGATGTTTGCTAATGGTGTTTTTAAAGTGACAGAAGATTTCAGAACATGCAAGTCCCAAATGCGTGGTCTCCTGTGTTGGTTTCTCAAGTTTTTCAAAACACTAACACACAAGATGGTACACATGCACACGTTTCTGATCACAATCATTAAAGCCACAGTATGTACCTTTTTGCCAAAAAAAGCACACAGGCCAATGACATGACCTCTGTCCAATTGCAATTTCTTTGGTTCAAAAGGTTCAAATTTGATAATAATTCCCCACATACCTGTAGTACCTCTGACCTCCATAGAACCAAATCATTTTTTCATAAATTATTAGTTACTCTGCTTATTTTTTGCACTTAAAGTGTTAAAATTGCCCATAACTGCTGATTTTAAAACTTAATTAAAATTACTCTAAATCTAATCAAATGTATTTTCTGAAGTGCTTTTAGTCCCACACAAAATTTCTGCTTTCTTGAATAGATATTTCCACCATAAAATTCAAACAAATATTGTCTGAACATGTCAATTGTTTTCAAAATTCAAACATATTGTCTGAACATGTCAATTGTTTTCAAATCTCAATCTCATGTTCATATGACAACTTAGATTAACATCCCAACCATGTGTTAGAAAATCAAATTATTAAAGGTTATTCTCTGGCACGTCACATGACGTTGGTCATGTTGCAGCCAATTCATGTACATGCTTAATATGAATGTTAAACATAGATTTTTAAAAAAGTTCAATAGAAACTACATTTAAAAATTTGCCTGGTGAAAATCCTTATACGTCATTGATCCACATATTTTCATTTTAATTGATTTTATTACACTGAAATTTCCATAAGCATCACTCTTATTTGACCTCTTCTGGCTTGTTTCCATGGAAATGTTGTTCCTTTACTATAATCTTTCACAGTATTGCTTTAACATGACGTGCCTCCTCCAGAAAGTTGCATACTGTACTTTTAAACAAACTCCAGTATTAAAATAGGGGCCCTTAATGAATGTACTTACTATATGATGTCACATTTGTCTATTTAATGATAAATCCAGAGCAAATAACTTGATAACCTGATCTGCCCTGACACGTCCACACTTTAAAATTATAAAAGATATTTATATTAAGTTGGAGAGATTTCTGGTCACAGCATTTTGCATTTCCTTTACAAAATAATGACAAAGCTGAAGATATCGGGAAAAGTTTGCTAAGCACCATTTTGAGCACATCATGACTGCAGCTAAAAGGAAACTATGATATTTGAATGTCTTTGGTTCTTTTTAAAGACAGTACAGTAGAAAATATATTTATCTTGTGGACATGTTTGGGCTGCTCCAAGAATCCAAAAATTGAATGATCAATGTTCAAAAGAACAGTACTAGTGAAAGATTATGGTAAATAGAAGTATGAATTATTAAATGTTTGTGTAGATTACTCTCATTTGCATTTTAAGAAAGTTCACTTTGACAGAGACCATGGATCACGAGTTTGTGTAAAGTTCTAATTTGGCACGTTGATGCATAATTCTCATTACACAAACTTGGGACCAGCATAAAAGTACAACAGCTCGTGATCGCTTTAGCCCAAAATGGATGCCTTCTACCCCTTGTTTTTGGTTATTAAAAGTCTAAACAAAAATAATGGTTTGTAATAAGGACCACCCAGGAAATTGGATTATGTTTTTATGAGAGAAACAACACTGGCTTTTTGCTTTTCTTGGGGACATCGGAGTCACGGAGGAGCTGCTATTAACTTCTATTCATCTTCATAAACCGATCTGGGGAACTCTGAGGACCGCTTTGCATATTTTAAGTTTTCAGAAAAATATCGGACTTAAAATTTTCCAGTTAAAGTTTCCAATGACTCAAAGTTTTCTAACTAGTTTACAAGCACTTTTCAAAACTTTCAGAGACCAGAGCGGAGTTTTGGAGTCACGGTAACGCTAACGAGAACTAGCATGCTAGCAGCACACTTCCTGATCATGAGACAATAAAGTGTTTTACAACTGGATTCAGGACATACAGTACTTTGACCTCAAGAGATGTTTATGAGACAAACTGGTTACAGAATCCATGTATTGTTCATTCATTAGTTTTTCAAAATAAAACCAAAAATCAAAAAACAAGGAAACAAGGAAACAGCCCTTCATTTAAACACAAAAGCTGAAAAACTGTATTCTTATCCATTTTTAAATTTTAGTTTTGGAGACAAATAATGAAGAAAAGAGTTTTTTTTTTAATTGTTTTTTTTTAAACAAATTAACAAATAAAACACGGATTATACAGGGCTTTTAATATCAGATTTTTAGTGCTATACCTAAAATGCTACACTTTTTTATTCTGCTGTTACTCCCGGCTACGGTCACTATCAACAACCTATGAAAGATTAAATAAATTCGGTCAAATGGCATTGGTCTTTTTTCAGAGTGCTGTCCTTCTTTATATTGTTAATTGCTATGGCAACAGTCCTTCTCATAATTCGGAAACTCATGGATACAAAGAGATTGTTGACTGACTCAAAGATGGCTTCCCATTTTTATTCTACTGTTCCTCATAGTTTAAAAAACAAAAATAAAATCTTTGCTGCTATGGTCTGTACCAACGATCTGCAAAAGTCAAGTCAGGGCCTATTTTTGTACTCATGTATATTGTTAATCGCTATGGCAACAGTCCTTCTCATAACTCGGAAACCCATAGACACATGAGTTCTGCTGACTGGCCAGTTCAAAAATGGTTCCATTTTTAAATTCTACTTTTCTTCACTTTCTATGGTCTATAAGAATGATCAACAAAAAGTTAAATGAATTAGTCCAAATGGAGGTGCATAATAAGGGCCTATTTTCATCCTATTTATATTGTTAATTGCTATGGCAACAGTCCTTCTCATAGGAAAAACAGACTGGTCCATTTGGAGATGGTTTCACATTTTTATTATTCTATTGTTCTTCATAGCAAAACAAAAAATGCAAAAACCGAATTCTGTCAAATGGACATATAACACACATGGAACTATTTTTGTCGTCCTGGTAAAAATTGCCTCTGGACATCGGACACTGGAGTGGTGAAAAGTTGTCACGTAACAGAACTATAGTGACACAGGGACACGATTTAATGTGTGATGTTTTGTGTTTCTCTTGCAGGAGCTGTCTGGCCTCGCGTGATCCTTACTGTGTGTGGCTCAAGTCCGGAAGCTGCTCCACCGTCTCGCCTGGATTCAAGTGAGTCACGGCAACACAAAGGACCACCTGACTAATGCTCCCTGTGACATGTCAAAACTGCAGTAGCGCACAATTCTAGCCTCTCTTTTGTCTTTATGAAATGTATCTTGAAGTAGAACGGGCGCTAACATAATTTCGTCACGGCAAAAACGTTCTAGCTTTGATTCCCAAACTGTGTTGTTCATCTGGGAGTATGTTTTTAAAGGTGCACCTCGTAAAAGAATGAGAAGTTCACATGAATTTCTTAAAACAGGTGCGCTGGAGGAAAGGGAGCAGCCCAAAAATGTGATAAATCTCACATTTTGCAAGTAGGACAGTGTGCGGGATTTTTCTCTGTTCTTAAACGTGCACTGGGTAAATTTTCTGTACCGGGTTACCTCCTTCTGCTTGGAATGTTCAACAGAATGACAAACAGATTTACTTTACATTTACTTAATTATAACTCAAAAATACCTAGAATAACAGGTGTTCTGACTGTGAGCGGGATCGCCTCTCCACAGATCTGACCTGTAACTTGGTCTGGTTTGTTCTCCATGATGTAGAAGGGTTTAATTAAAAGAAGAAAAATTAACTGACAAAGGCTTTTTACCAAAAAGTAATTGAATCTTTTTTTTTAAAGCTTTCGTACATCGGCTGTCTGAGTGTGCTATGCTTTTTTCCCCCTTTTTTTTCCACTTTTAATTGCCGTTCCTTGCATTTGCGTTTTCTGTTCCATTTGCGAAAGGTTTGATACCACACTGTGAAACATTCCAGACAAAGCAATGACCTTCTACTTTAAAAGTTACACAATACATCTTTAAAGTTAATACACTAAAATAATTTGGATTATTTCAGCTAATTTGCATCTCATCTTGTATTCCAACTATCAGGAAATTAGCAGTTAAGATACTATACAGTCTTTGTTATGTAATTTTCTGGTGAAGAGTCCACTACCTGTTTGTCTTTGTGGAAATGTCACTGCTTTGTCTAGAATGTCCCATAGTATGGCATTAAACTGGCATTAAACTTATCTATTTCTGTGGAGACAAGCCTGCAATGCCTCCAGGTCGAGTTACAGGTCAGATCTGTGGAGAGGTGAGCTCGTTTGCTGTAAGAATGCCTGTATTTTTGAACAGTAAAATACCTTGAATTGAATAAATGTATCTATCTTGTGGTGGACCCCTACCAAAAAAGTTACACAGTGCACCTTTATTGGCACTATAGTTTGTTCTAATAAATAATGAAATGGTATTATATGCACAAACATTTGCACTGTTGCCATAGCAATTGACAATGCAAAATGAAGTATATCTCAGTAGTAGTTGTAGTAATAATGTTAATTTTAATAATAATAGGTAGTAGTTGTAGTAATAGTGTGGTAGTAGTAGTTAGTATTAGTGTACCAACTGTTGTAGTAGTAGTAGTAGTAAGTAGAGGTAGTGGGAGGAAGTAGAAGTAATAATATTTGGTAGGAGTGTTTTTTCCTCCATTTGCACAGTGTAATTTAAAGTCATTTATCTTGAGTTTTGATTGCATATTTCTATTGCCTAGTTTCTTGTCATACTTGAGCTGCACATTGCAACACTGGAATTTCCCCACTGTGGGATTAATAAAATAATAGTAATAGTGGTAGTAGCAGTAGAAATCGCAGTAATGGCTGTAGTAGTGGAGACAAGGTAATGCAAGCTAATGGATGTCCTAATGAGTTTGACAATGCACCAATCACCAATAATACTTGGTCTTATCACTAGCGTGTAATATACAGCTTTAATCTAACAGACGGGCGCATGTAAAGCCCTCGCTCCTCACATCACCTCGCCTAATAAAACCAGCACGCTCATTTCAGTCCGATGCGTCTTCCTTTTACAAAATCCCTTTAATTACACTCGCGCCAAGAGACAATCCCTCGCAGATTCCTTTTTAATCAGGCGCTCTGGCAGGAAGCTCCGCACGCTAATTCTTCTCCCGCCAACGTGGAGCCAATTACAGGCCCCCGCCCCTTCCGCCCCGGCCGCCCCACCGCTGCCTGGTCACTGGGAACGGGAGTGGGCGGAGGTGGCTATATAAAGACGTTATTAGCGGCGTAAGTCTGCGTCGCTCTGGACACATTTGTATTTCCGTCAATATTGTGCGGCGGAGCGGGAGTCGAGGTAATCGTTTTCAAATGAGCTTCCGACGTGAAATGTTAAGCCCTCCAGACCAGTTGGGTTTGAGTAAATACTAAGCGTCTTGTTTAAACCATTTAGACTCTATTTAGTCCTTGCTAATTGTGATCAGTGTTGGGTAAGTAGCTCTAAAATTGTAATACATTATATATGAATAGTTACAGTGCTAAAATTGTTATATATCTATTACAAAAATGGACCTGAGTGGACAAATTTTGCATGTTCCAATTTTCAGTAGAATTGTCAATTTGACTTTTTTTTTAGATTCTCCCTCTGTATTTTACTAAATTGTCCATATTTCATCTGTTCAATTAAATTTGGCTTTATATGGGCTAAAAAGAAACAAACAAAAATCTATTTTAACTTCTGCATTCCCCTCTGAGAATGTCCTATTGTGGAACATTCCAGACAAAGCAATATTGTCATGGAAATAATAAGCTGCATGTTACATATTGCAGCTTTAATTTCAGAGTAAATATTTTAATTAGCCATTTAAAACTGATTTTTGTATCTTTTATGGTCCTCAAAATGATGGTCGAAACTCTATCCAGGTAATATGTTTTAGTCTTTTAGTCTTGATGCAGTTTTTTTTTATTTATTTTTTTATTTAAAACGTGGAATTTTGTGGCTAAGGTTTGAACATCATTACTCAAACACCCACACCTCCCCTGTGCATTTGTTCCTCTTCCGAAGCTAATCAGGAGTTAGCATAGCGGCGGTGTCAGTATGATGAATACCTTAACACTGTAATAAACCCAAATGTTGCAGTGAGCCGTGGGAGCCTCACATCTGTCCATCCATCATGCTTAGAGTTCACCGACAGCCTGGGCCGTGTATTACAGCCCAGACATGTTCACTCCATCTACGCCGGCATCATCTATAAACATGTATCTGCAGATGTATGTAGATGGGGTGAGGAACAACTGACATTTAATCAAGAATCTGAGATCAGGTCATGTATCGATGGCCTCACACTGCCGAGCTCCGGAGACATCACGTCTTCTGGGCCAATGATGTGTAAAACAGATACAGGGGAAGTTGAATACGTTGTGAAGATCAAGTTCTGTCGTTAGGCAAGACACTTTACCCACCTTATCTATTATAAAGTGTTGTGTGCAGGAGTGATTGGCAGCTTTGGCTTTTCTTTTTTTTTTCCCCTAAAGTCCAAAGTGCAGTGTTATAAACTGGAAAAAAATTATTCAGAAAAATGTTTTGAGTAAAATTTTATTCAATCGTATTTATATTTCGTCACCTTTTTCAGTCACTTTTTGCCTAAGTTTACTTTGCCATAATTTAGGCCATAATTTCAATTTTGGGGGGAGTTTTTTGTGTTTCCTGAAAAACCTGAAAAAATGACTTATGAGAATTTTAGGAAGGTGTCGATTTGCAACAAAACAAAGAGGAAAATGTAAACGTGACTACATAATACTTAAGTGTCCTATTTAACTTTTCTTGTGGAGGCATCTGCGACTTTTTGTTTCTATGAAGATGTTATTTCTTTGCCTAGAATATTCCACAATATGGGATTAAACCTCTATCTCCATGGAGAAGGAGATGACAACAGCAGGCTTAGCCATATTAGCTACAAAATGAACTGCAATTGAATAAATACAAAATCGACAAGTTTGCGAAGTCATAAAATTCTGTTCTACTTTTTGCCAGGAAGGCCAAAAGCATCACATGCATCGCTCCATCGCACATTTCATCCATGAACTACATATTTCCTCTTCTATTTTTACTTGGTTTTGGAGGATGCTTTTCTCATCTCCTCCCTCCGAGCTTCTGGCTACAAAACCCCAAAGTGGGCTTCAGTCTGGGGCAACGACTAAACAAGATGGATGGGTCCTTGGACGGCGAGACACTGATGCATGTTCACTCGGCGGACTACCCGGCTGTTCCCTCCTCTCTCCCATTTACCGCGATTGTAAAAAGTGTCGAATTTTCTGTAGACTGACACCAGAATACTCCCAAATAGTGGCGTTTTTGTTAGCGGACCAAAGCTTCCCACACTTAGCGCTGACAGCTGAAATATGGCGGGCAGGAGGGACGTTATACCTACGCTTTGGGCAAACTGATATCCCAAAGAAATTGTTGAGCTAGCGTCCTGTCAGTGCAGCTGGTGCCGGTTTTGTAGAGTAAAATGTGAGATATTGTTTTATAAGAACTCCAGTGGAATCATGCAGTGACGTGCCACCTTCAGAACGTTACACTGTGGAGCTTTAAGCCTGGTTCGGTTTTATCAGTCCTCACTTTGGCCAGTTAGGTCGTTTTCTTGCATACTTAATGATTTGTCACCATCTTGTTTCTATGGATATGCTATTGCTTTGAATCAAATGTTCCACAATATGACAGTATGCTGCACTATCTTACATTTATTCAATTACAGGCTCAAATATTACATCTTTATTGCACAAAAATATTTCAAAAAAAGCATCCAGACTGTGCCTCTCCACAGATCTGACTAGAACTCTGCTTGGTTTGTTCTCCATAAAGATAGAAACCTTTAATGCCATTTCAGACAAAGCAATAAGAAAAGTTACACAGTGAACTTTTTAATGGGCGTGTATGCTTAGAAATGATCTAATTATCTTTGTTTTATTGGGTTTCTCACAGCAAACTAGGCGTATGGTTACTTGGAATGCCAATCGGTGTCTTTTATTAACCCTTCCAGATCAAAGCGCTGTCTACGATCGCGGGGAATATGTTTTATGTAACTGCGCATAACTTTCCAACTATAAAAGATAGAAACTAACTTTTTTCCCTTGATAAGCTTTGAGTTTCAGCTTTATGAGCCTATTTCCGGCATTATCCTCTTCTCTGAGCGTCTATGTTCGTAACAATTGAATAATCCTCTCTAAGTGCAGTAACTTCTCAAATAAATGGCAAATTACACATCTTGGCCTACATACTTGCGCATCCCTTGCTATTTTTATTGGGAAGATTTATTTCACTCAAAATGTAAAATACAAATGTAATATTCACCGTGGGAATGCAGGAAGTGATGTGGCCCTGTGCCCTGGACTGACAGGAGCTGTTTTTCATGACTGGGAACAGTGAAGTAATGGGGCAATAGCACTTTTTAGTTTTTAAGGGCAATAAGGATATTTTTAGTTTACTTACAGACTTGATATTTTGCACTTTTGTAGCTAAGGCCCTGAATTAAGCATTTTAATGTCCAAAAAGTTGGCTTTTTGGGTTTTTTCCATTTGTATTTCTGGTCCTATAACTTTTATTACAGAAATATGAAACAACGACATCAGGCAGATTCTGAAATAATAGGTTGTACTGAAAAAAGTAGGTATAACTCTTTTTATAGCAGAGTTAAGAGAAAAAAAAAATCCAGGCAAGGACAAATGTACTAAAATTGCTCTTAGGTCTGGAAGGGTTAAGTCGTTTTAGATGAATGTTGCGATTTAATCATAAAGATCCACGTGTGTTATAAATTAAACTATACAGCAGACAAAAGCACTGTTTTCTTTAGAATATTACATAAATTACATGCAGACATATCGACTAAAAACATGTATGTAATGTGCAAAATTATTGTTACTTTTGCCCAAAAAGAAGTGGGAAACAAACCCAATTTAATCCCATCGCCTTCTCTCATTATTAATAACACAATGAACTTTCTTGCTCTGCTTCCTCAAGGACAAAAAGTAAAAATCGAATCACAAAACCATAGACGTCGATACATTTCTTTCTCATAACAGTGTTTTTGTTCTTTAAAAAGCATCCCCTTCAGTATTCAAATAAAAAAAAATAAAACAAAAGGAGTTTGAGGTGAAAGTCTAAATCGAAAAAGAAGTGTGGACCTCAGAGGGTTTCGCTGATGTTTGATTTATGCGTTTGCGTGCAGCCAGCAGCGCACAGCAGCAGCCGAGCAGAACCTGGAGGAGAGGCTGGAATGCTGCTGTCCAAATGGAGCCATTAGCTGCTGTTACCAACATGACCAAGATCGGGAAAAAAGTGTGGGAAAGTCTCAGAGGTGAACAAGTCGTTAGAAGCCCATATCCGATTTTTTCCGTGTATTTTTAGCCTTTTTTCCCTTTGCCTCAGTACAGACATTTTGCATAAGCAGCTAGGAATGTAAGAATAACTGAAATATAGTGATATAGTTTCATCAAAAGCCTCACAATAATATCATGGGCCATCTTATTATATGGAATCACAATACTTTGCTCTGTTTTAGTGCAGACTACATGAAGAAATAACTGTTATAACTTAAGGATTATAGAACCAAAGGCTAATCAAGGCATTTTAAAAGGAAAAAGTAGCATATTCCCAGTTTTGTAAGCCTCCACAAATGCCACAATAACTATATCGTACAGTGAGATTTGGATATTGTTGCATTTTCTCAGCGCTTGGAATCAAAATAGGTCAGTTGTGTGTCTGCATTTAATTATAAAACATTTAATCCATGTAACAGGAAGTGTGCAGCTAAATATTATACACTTTCCCTGCAAATAAAAGACAGTAGTCAGAATGAAAACAGTAAACTAAAAAGTAAACTAAAAGTAAACTAAAAAAGACTGCAAAATTCCACCTCTTAAAGTTGTGAAAAGCACTTATAAACTCATCGTTGTGAATAATTCTGAAGCTCTTAATCCAAAAGGTAATAACTTTGGACCTCTGCAAACCGCTAAAAATTCAATAGTTCTGTTTTTCTCGTTTTTAGTACAGTAAAAATAGTGTACTTTAAGTGACTTTAAGAGCACTTGAAGAAGCCATCCATCTTGCCCCAACAGCAACATCTGTTTCCCATTCCGAGTCGTGCCGTGTTCAGTCCGGGAGCTGCACCAGGATCCCCCATGTGGAAACCTGGAATCTACCCACAGTTGTCTCTCAGTTGTTCATAAGTTTTCCATCTTGAAAATGACTTTGTCTGAAAATGTTTTATGGTCAGAGTTATTGGAGGATAGATTTTATTACGTGAATTGAAGTGCGGTTTGGGCGCAGGTGGAGTGGAGCAGGGTTAAAACGGGTACAGAATTGAATTAGAAAAGGATTCTGTGTATTTTAAAGCTGCATTATGTAACTTTCCTCATCTAAATTGTCTCTGTTATGATGTTATTGGTTTGTTTTGAATGTTGTGGTATTAAGCTTTACTATCTCCATGGAAACAAATAGGAGATACCACCAGGCCAAGGCACTGGTCAAAGGGTAGACATGAAGACACTGCGAAACATTTCAGACAAATACATACCATCTCCGTGGAGACAAGCAGGTCTCAATACACCTTTCACTTTATTTTTTTATTTTTATTTAATTTTTTTGCTTTTTTTAAAAAAAAAACACTTTCATATCCTTTCATCTTTTTTTTGTTTG
>KN492108.1:0-12686 GCA_000787155.1 Scartelaos histophorus
GTCCTGGGGGACAGGTCAGACTAAGAGAGGTTCACAAGCCCCTATGATGAGATCATAGACTGTATAAAGGTATATATACGGTCTATGGATGAGACACAGAAGCCTGTGACGTTGCCCAGAAGGTGTCACAGGGGCCCCACCCTAGAGCCTGGCCTGGGGTGGCTGGGCCATCACATTATTATCGATTAGTTAATTTGGAGACAAATCTTTGGGTAAAAGAAAATGGTGTTCTAGGCTAACCTTTTTACATGTTTTTGCCGTAGTTATCAGTTAGTTAATCTGGAAATGAATGTTTGGGTAAAAGAACATGGTGTCCTACATTTTATTAATTTACCTACAGTGACGCAGGAAATATACCAGTAGCAAAATGGTGAATTATCCACATGCTAATCAAATGGAGGACATGCCTGTGGAGGACAAGGGGATTGGAACATGACTTGTTCAGTAAGCGATGACCTGGATGCCCTTCCACACCCAGATCAGACTATTCAAGCCTTCCATATGAAAAACAGTGACTGACTTATATTATTCATTAGTAAGGAATTTAAACTACTAACTTACTTTGGACACCTAAGCTTTGTATTTTTGTACTTTTAAAATAGTATAATCCTGTATTACATTCCAAACAAGACAATGTTAAAGGCATAGTCTACTTTCACTTTCAATATCATTTAAAAATATTACAGCAATTTTTAAAAATGATTGCCGCAAATTATTGAAACTGTTTAATTGATTGCAGATTTTGATACATTCAGTAATAAAATATATCAAACACCAAATAAGCTGTACACTGCCGTGTGAAAGTGAACTGAATTGGATTCACTTTTTTTCCTTCCAGATAACATGCAAGGCACAGGGAGAATATATTTATTTAAGCTTTTATATAAAATTATTTGTTGAGCGTCTGTACATTTCTTACATTCAAGGTCATTCCTTTACATTCAAGCTTAAAAGGTGGAAGAGGAAGGATGCATATTTTTACAGTTTAACCCAGAGTGTTTCAATTCAGCCATAAATCCAAAGAAGTCACTTCAGTTTGAATGTAAATTGGAAGACTCATACACCCATGTTTAAGAAAAACCTGGTCATGTCTCTCATTGCGTGATTGTTATGCCTAATTATAAACTTTGTTTGGATCACTCGATACATTTTAGAATAAATAACTACTATACATTTTACTATTCCAGATTTTCAAATCATCTTCATCATGTCTGTACCTGATTATGTGCTGTATAGTGGAGCATGCTCAGAATGCAAGAGGTAAGTGAGGAATAACTTTGGACCACTGGAAAGCATTTAAAATGAATAATGTCTGTATTACAAGGTGATATTTATTCTTAAAAGTCCCATATTACGCAAAATGTACTCATTTGCTGTAATTCTATATTATTTCTGTTTATATCTCCAAAGTTCTAAATGCCCTGTTCCACCCTGTGATGTCATGTAGTCGTAGTTTTCAAGTTAACAGACTTTTTTTTTTACCATTATTTAAGTAGAGATTGGCAATTCCAGGGCTGACAATATCCAATGATTCTGGCAAAAGTATTTGGAGTTTAAAAACACAGTGGAGCAGTTCCTGTATTAACTACACTAACTATATTATTAACTATATTAAGCGTACTATAATTTATCATCCACCTCTAATATCACTTCCACTTCTTCCCATAAGTGACTTGTAGGAGTTTCAAATCAAGTTCCAACTTAGTTTAAAGGTGCATGTTGTTTGTTTTCTCATGAGGTCTGCAAAGCATTTAAAACATAATCTTACAGTGAGCGGCCTCACCTCTCAGTTTTAACCTGTAACTTGGTGATTTTTATTTCACCTGTTTCTCCCAGTGGAGATGATACTTTTAATGCCAGACTGTGGAATATTGCAGAGCATTCATCTCCATGAACAAACAGGTGGTGGATCCTCCACCAGGAAAGGTCTTAGTCTTGGTTAAGTCTGTCCCACAATAACAGTCCTTGTTAAGTCCCGGTTTAGACCTGGTTCAGTTCTCATTTAGGCACAGATTTAGTCCTTCTACTTATTCTTCATTCGTGTTCCATTCCTGGTTTAGTCCCAGTTTGTCCTGATTTAGCCATGCATAGTTATTGCACCAAAAGTCAAATATTTTTCAGGCGCATTTGGCTGATTTAGAGATTAGAAAATAAATAGGAAAACATGTTTTTAAGTTTCACAAATGTTAGACTACCCATTGCCATTTTGTAGCAATTATTACTTAAATGATTTGTAACATTGCATCTAAAAATACATTTTTAACTCTAAATAATGCCAAATATGCTGCCATAAAGTTTGACAACCATTGGATTTGCACCGTCCTGATTAAAGTGTCTCTCAGCGTGGTTCAGATAAAACTCTGAAAGTGCATATGTGCCTGTTTTATCAAACAGCTCCAGTTTCTTTGGGGAAAGTCAAGTCTCGACCAGTGGCTGCTCTGAGATGTCCTCTGGAGTCCTCTCTCCTTCACGAGACCGTTTCCTCTTTTTGTGACCTGAACAAAACAAAATGGCAGATTTATATATTTTTTAAAACTATAAAAACTCAGAGAAGAAATATATTTTTGCAAGTTATTTCATGCAATATGCCATGGAAAAGAGACCTGAATGTGTAGGACAATATGTTCTAGGAGGGAACAAGCGAACAACATTAGAACAGGGTGATAAGCTCATAAAGGTGTATTTACCAACATGTCCAGTAGGTGTCACTGTAGCATTTTTCAAGAATAACGCAATGTCATATTTTTGTTTTAATAACAAAGCCAATAGAATTATCACTGAAATAAAGGATCAGGTTCAACATTTCAAGTTTTTGTTGGTACTAAAAGTGACTCTTATCCCAGTCAAAGAAATAACGCTTAAATGGGATCATTTCATTTCATGCTTGTTGCATGTTTTGTTTTTTGTTTTTAATCTGTGATGAAACAAGGGAAGTAGTGAGCTGGAGTCCACAATATTAATTATTTAAAATATCTACAGCTCAAGTATTATTATACAGCTAAAAATGAGAAGATGTTAAGTAACATTATTAAACAATAACTTGATACAGTAATCATCATGACAGGCCTATTTAAGACAAATACTGCTTATGTTCTGAACTCTCTTAAAGTGAATGAGCTAATGGTGCCAGTGTACTTGAATGTGTCCTGACTTGGGGCTGTTGTATTGGCCTGTTGGGTTTGGGAGGCTGCAGTCTGAATGTGAATGAGAAGTGGATAAAGAGGCACTGACTCAGTTTGAGCAGGAGTTTCTTCCCCAGAGTGTCCTCAGAGCCACTCATAGAGAGACCACTGCTGCTGAGGAACGGAGACGTGTCCGAGTCCAGGCCCGAAACTAGGTCTAGACCGAGAGCAGAGACAGGGTTAGACCAGGACTGAACCAGAGCTGAACCAGAATTGAACGTGGCATTATCAATTTGGAACGGCTGCCATTGAAAGTAGATGGAAAAAGCCTTCGAACAAATATTAATCTATTAATTAATTAACTTAACTAATATGAATCTGATTGGTCAAAGCGTTGCAACATCAGAACAAGCTGAAAAATGAAACTTGTACCAGGGTTAGTGTCTGCCTCTGTGCGATCTTCTCGGATGTACGGGATATCGTCCATCCTCAAAAACACAGAATCACTGGGACTCCTCTGACCGTCCGACTTACTGCCTAAAAAATAAAAAAGTAATAATATTATAATGCATAATACTGTGCATAATAAATCTTACATTAATTAAGGATAAATTAAGGGGACTTTTAACTTACGAACAATGCGATTCTTCTCGTTAAGCAGAGAGGTGCAGTGTGTGGAGCTGGCCTGCACTGAGCGCGTGCGAGCCGAGCTTGGGCGCCCTGGTTCCCGTGGCGGCGGCATGAGGGCGGAGCTTTGCTGTGAAAGGGCATGGTCCGGGGGGAGGAGTCTGGTCATGTGATCAGATGGGGTGTGGTCAGGTGGCAGCAGTCTAGTCATGTGATGGGGAGGGGCGTGGTCCGGTGGGAGGAGCCTGTTCATGTGATCGGTGGGTGGGGCATCGGGAGTCGGGCTGGTCCCGTCTGCGGGGCGTCCTTCTGGGTCTGGACTCTGGGGGGAGCTGTCCATCCGAGAAGCAGTGACCGCATCCTGGTAGTGACTGCGGCTGATCTGAGCACAGGTCAGAGATATAATATAATACAGGGAGAACATGCAAAACATTTGAACTAGAGACCTTGTTTTATTTTGTTTTTAGACTCAAAATATGCTGAAAACCATTTAAGATCCCTTTAACTAAAATAGCTGAAAACTTATATTATTTCCCCACATTGTGATTTACTGTGATACTGTAAATAGGGATGAGTCAGGACTGACCTTGATGATCTGGAGGTGTGTGAGTTGTCGGACAGAATAGTCGGGTAAGTACAGGTTTGACCCTCCATTTAACTGCCCCATGCTGCCCCCGTAGAGCATGGAGTCCGAGCGGTCCAGTCCACTGCTGCGTGACGGGGACCTGTGGACTTCAGTCAGTACATAGGACAGTGAAATACACCTGCAGCTAGGGATGTCAAGAATATTCACTTAAATCAATATTTGGGATTTACATAATCATATAAATTAAATTAAATATATAATTAGAGCTAAAAGATGCAAAAAATCCAAGGCACTTACCGGTTGAAATAAAATGCCTTTATTAATTTACGGCATGTCAAAATGGACAATTTTAAAAGTCCTGACGCGTTTCAGCCTATAGCTTTCCTCAGGGGACAAACAGAATACTGAGTGAACCATGTGAGTTAAATACAAGAAACCACCAATAAGGCGGCTCCACCTCGAAGAGCTGTAAATTAATAAAGGCATTTTAATTTACATAATCATATAAATTAAATTAAATATATAATTAGAGCTAAAAGATGCAAAAAATCCAAGGCACTTACCGGTTGAAATAAAATGCCTTTATTAATTTACGGCATGTCAAAATGGACAATTTTAAAAGTCCTGACGCGTTTCAGCCTTTTTCTACTGTATTTTCTACTGTGTATTATCCTCGGGAGGTCCAGGAAGCGCTCCTTTTGAAACTCTTTATATAATTAGAGCTATTTTAGAAGCAAAGAGATTCTCATAATAATCGTAACATCTCTACCTGAAGCTGTTATCATCACCTTCATTTATCTATTTAAAATGTGAAACTTAAAACAGAAATGTACAATGTTGTGTCTGTGGTTATGTTTTTCTTTGTCTTTAAAGATGAGACTTACCTGACGGCATTATTGCAGGAACACCAAAATATGAGAAGGCACCGTTTTCAAACTTTAAGGCCTCTTTTCCGAATTCCACCTCAACACGACCCTGAAAAAAACGAGGTAAGCATATTGATACAAATATAAACATAAAAAAGTTAAACTACTACAACAATTGATTTGGTTCAAACGTGTATGTGAACATTTGTCATCAGTTCACAGAGTTCTCAGGCTCTTTCTCAGAATCCTACTATTTGTGAGCATCAATAATCTAACACCAAAGGATTTCAGTCATGAGTCAAACAGGGAGAAGACAGACTGTGTGATACAGAGATAAATCACATATTACAGTACAAAAGTAGTGTTGATGTAGTTGCTATTCCAACATCTTTCAATTTTCTTTATTTTGCAGCTGTTTTTTTTTTCCAGTCCAAATTCCATATGTGTAAAATCTCAGACTAAACCAGTGATTCTCTGTGGTCACTGACAGCAGGACTAAAACTCTGAGCTGCTCTGTCAAATGTGTGACGGTTAAACTTGCTTTAATTGATCAGTTTCGCTGGGATAAAATTTTGTTTAGGAAAAGTAAAATTACCTGCAGAACGAGGATAAAGTAGTCCACGGGTTTATTTCTCTGGAACAAAAAATGCTGGGGCGCTCTTTTATTTTTCTCATCAAATTTGAGTTCCTGGAGTACACTGGGGTGTTTGATCAGAAGCAGCAGGATCTTCTCTGAGATATGAGACGATTTGAATGGCTCCACCTCTGATAGAAAAAACAAACTTGTGGAAACATGTTCTTCATAAGCTGATCAATACTACTCCATAGAACCATTAAACCTCAGCTTGGATTAGAAGGTTTATTTGGACAATAGATGAGTGGATTGTGACTAGATTAGACTTAAGTAGGTTCAAGATGGGTTCTTAGAAGTTAGTGGACTCAAATATCTTAAATTCTTCATTGTGCAGGGTGCAGTACCTGTGGAGAGGAAGCGGTGTGTGGCCAGGAGCAGCTGAGGAGAGATCTTCACCTTCATCTCATTTTCGTTTAGTTTGAAAATGGAAAAATCCTGCTGCTTTCGCTCGTGGTGCGAGACGCGGCGCTTTGTGCGATTGTCCGCTGAAAACAGAGAGAAAATCATTTTGGATGACCATTATATAAATTCATAAAAGAAACTACTTACAATATGCATTTTATTTGAATGGTCTTATTTTAATGGCCATAAAGCAGGTTACCACTTTCAAGACGCTTATCAAGACTTTTACAACTTTTGTGCCACTTATTGTAACCACAGCTGCCCTGAGGTAAAATGACAGAAGCAAAGCCCTTCAACCACCAACACTCACATACAAAATTCATACAAGGGAAGGTTAGCGCAGTATTATAGCCTCCCATTCAAGTATTAATCAGGCCCAACCCTCCTTGACTTCTGGGATCAGACAAGACTGGGCATTGACAAGGAGGTTTGGTCACAATTATTATAAAGACAAATTCTACATTAGAACTGTGCTAGACCCTTCAGTTCATATTTAAACTATGGGCTTGTAAGAAGTACGTGATACCACATGAATATAACTGATGTGTAATGCGTACTGTAGAGGTCTGTCTCGTCCAGAATCTCAGACTTGATGATTTCTTCGATGACGTCCTCCAGAGTCACGATCCCCATCACTTCATAGAATGGATCTCCTTCCCCTTCATTATTCACACGCTGCACTATGGCCAAGTGGGACTTTCCTAGAACAAAACACACATGCATTCATTAGTCGGCCACTAGCGCTGCATGATTCTGGGGAAAAAAATAACTGTGCAATTTTTCTAACAAGCATTGCAATTTCAATTACATTTATGATATTTGTTTAAAAAAAATAAGATTCTGTTCAGAGTGAATGTGATGCTGCCATAATCCTACATCCTTATTGATAACATGAAATATCTAAAAAGTAAATTCAGAAATGTTTAACCTAATGATTTCTATCAGACTTATCATCATCTAAAATCCAATAATATCAATGTGACAACTCAAAAAGATCACTCTATTATTATGCTAAATTGACCAATTCATCACCAAAATGAGCACCAAATCCCTATCCCTGGCACAAATGTTTGAGTATTTCTATATCATTACAGGAATAAACCACATGTACTGGTCAAGTGGGATTATTGAGTTTCCGATGCTCAAGACACATTTTCAAATGCATTATTTTAAAATAAAACACAGATTAAAGCGGCCAGATTATAATCCCGGATTATCCCTAAGTGTTTGGAGCACATCTGTTACACTGCACTTCCAATGTGGTGGAAATGGCAGACAGGAGACAAGAGATAAAATGTTCAACACTGAAGGCCTATAGCTCATAGCAACTTCACATTTATTGAAGAAGTGCCCTATGACTGATCTAAAAACATTTCTATTTGTATATGAATAATTAGAGAGACAAAACAGACAAATACATTACTGAAAGTACTGATATTCTGAACCTCCAAACAATTCAAATGTTAAATGAAATTAAAGCTCCACTGCTAAACCTTAAAGCCAAAAAACTCACTAAAATTCATTGCACTGAAAAACTTGAAAAACATGCATCCAAATTCTCCACAAAACTAACCCTGGTCTGGAGGAGGGCTTCTCCCTGTTTCCATGGAAATGTTCCTTTGGCTATAATTCTCATATAATGCCATATAATAATGTGGCATAAAACAGATCCATGGAGACTGTAGTTTTAATGTGCCACCTCCAGTTACATGGTGTTTTATATCACACTGTGTTTATATCAAATGTTTTGAATTGTCACACACAATACTGCATAGTGTGTGAAACAGGACGGCAATGTCATTAAAAAAATAAAAGAAACTTATTTTTATTTATTTATTTAACATTGAAATCTTGCAGGATTAGGTTCAGGCCTTATTTCAAGTCACTGCTTGTGAACATATTTTATAATTGATTATAATCCAGTGTTCCAATCCCAGTTTAAAGACAAAGTGGACGTCTGACAGAGCACACGATGTGCTGTCACTTCTCAAACCTCAGATAAAGCCTTCACAGAAAGAGCTGACAGAGCAGGAGAGCTGTGATTGGTCAAAAGATCCCGCCCACTGCAGCATCCGTCTGTTTACATCCTTCTGAGTGAATGAAACCAAAACACTGCACTGCACTGACAGAGCCCCTGGAAAAGAACTACTATAAGAACTGATATGAATACTAGAGTCAAACGGGGAATTTACTCATGAATACACGTAAAAAATCAATCAAGCTACAAATTAAAGTTAAAGTTGATACTTTTCTGTGTTTGGTGCAGATACTGAGGTCTGAGGTTTGAGCACAGGACATTTGAAAAGTAAAACGCTTTGTGTCAGATGAAGTCCTGATGAACCTTCTCCAAAAACTGCTCAAAAACCAAAACTATCTGACCTCTGACCTCTTACCTTTCTTGAACTCCTCCAACATGGCGTCCAGTTTGGTGTCGTTGAACACGCAGTGAAGTGGGTGCTTGTAGAACTGTGTGATGGTTTTGAGCGGAGTGCAGTCGTCCGGGTCCACGAAGGCCAGATCTTTGACAAACAGGATGTCCACGATGTTGGAGCGCGTGTTCTCGTACACGGGGATGCGCGTGTACCCGCTCTGCATGATCTCGGACATGGTTCCAAAATCCAGCAGCACGTCCGCACTCAGCATGAAGCAGTCCTGCAGCGGCGTCAGCACGTCCTCCACGGTCTTCGTGCGCAACTCCAGCGCGCCCTGGATGATGTTGAGTTCCTCCTTCACGAGGTCATGGTACGGGTCCGTGACGCGCAGCATCTCCAAGAGCTTCTCCCGCGTGTAGAAGTTTGAGATCTCCTGATTGAGCACCAGGTCCAGCAGTTTGCTGATGGGGTACGAGACTGGGAAGGACAGCACCATGAGCAGGCGAGTGACCCAGATGGTTTTGGAGGCGATCGCGAGCCCATGGCGCGAAGCCACGGACTGTGGCAAGATTTCTCCTACAAAGAAGATTGCAAAAGCGCAGAGCAGCGTGGACATCCACGTCATGCCCAGAATCTGGCAGGTGCACACGGCCAAAGCTGCGTTGATAACGGCGTTACCGAGCAATAATGTGCAGAGCACGTAGTTACCGTGGCGACGCACAGACTCGATCTGCCGCGCGTAGTTCTGCTCTGAGCTGGTGCCGCTGTTCTGCAGCACCTGCAGCTCCACTGGGTCCAGTGCGAGGAGGCTCAGGTTCAGGCCACTGAAAAGTGCCGACAGGGCGAGCAAGAGCGCGCTCACGAGCAGCTGCAGCCACAGCCCGGGGGTCGCCGAGCGCTCCCGGACCGCCACCCAGAAGTCCCGGGTGCGGTAGTGCTCCCAGCGCGCCCCGTCAAAGGCGCACGTGGAGTAGTACTTGATGTGCTCCCCGCGGCGCAGTTCTTTGGCCCACAGCTCCACCAGCACAGAGTTGTGGCTGGATGCTGAGCGGAACGAGCCCAGGACCTCGATGTCGGACGTTCTCGCCGCGCGGTCAACGCACAGGTTCCGCTTCGGATGCGCCTGACGCTCTCGCCCCGGGCCCGGTTCCTCCACAAACGCGATCCAGGGCGCGGCGCTGCGGTTTCGCGCGGCAGGTCCAGGCGGTGGCAGAGAGAAGTAAACCCGCAGCAAGAAGCGAGTGCCCTCCGCCGACACCAGCACCCCGTCCTCCACCGACAGCTCCGGTCCGGTGGCCTCGGGTCTGAAGCCCAGCAGAGCGCGCACCCCGGGGAGCAGGCAGCACGCGGACAAGAGCAGCAGTGCACGAGGCTCCATGATGCTCCTCGGGGGTCACGTGCCTCCGGTCCCGTCCATGTCTCTGTCCGTGAGGCTGAGTCCTGCACAGGGGGACGCTCCTCCGCTGATGTCACCGCTAAAAATAGATGCAGGTTTGGCGCGAGCTGCTGCAGCAAAGCCGGAGCTGGATGAGACGTGGAGAGCGCCCTGTGTCTCTGTCTCCCCCTCTCTCTCTGTCTCTCTCTGTGTCTCTCCCTCCTCTCTCTGTAGGTAGGGACAGGTGGTGCAGCGCCCTCTGCCGCACAAATAAGTTCATCACATGCAGCAGAGCAGAGCTCTTCAGGAGCCTTTATTCCAACTATGAGGTCTATGAGTTAGACCTGCCACAGTCAACTTATCAAATAATAGGCCAACATGTTACATGTTACATGTTACATGTTACATCAGCATTGTTGTTTACATTTTCTTTGCACTACTCACAAATATAAGATCTGATTTTTAACCAAGATTACAGTGTTTAATTTAGCTATTATATATTGCCGCTGTGTAGTATACTGTACATCAGAGGACTTGCATGTGACACAGCTCTGAGTTGTATCTAAAGTCCAACATGTACATGAACCACTCTAGAACCTACTTGGACAGGATTACACAGATACAGTATAAGGCCACAGGTGTAATTAGCTTTAGAGGAGTGGAGACACTGCGTTGAAGGTTGCAAGGTGCCATTCCTGGTCTGAATAGATCATAAAAATCTGGAGTATCTTCAGTCATCAAAGTGCTTCAACTCCCAACAGGCTATGTGGGCATTGTTTCTGACCAGATTCAACTTTACTCTATCCTACCATCGGGATCACATAATTCAAAGCCTGATGCCTTGTACCTCCAGTTCTGCACTTCTGAAGAACACACTATCAAACCAGATACTATTCTTTCCAGCTCTCACATGGTTGCCACTCTCACCTGGGAAGTGGAGGAATGAGTGAAGGACGCTTGGAAGACCATCCTGGGCTCTCACCTGTGCAAACAACCTCCTGTTTGTTCCACAGCACCTCAGATCAGAGGTTCTGCAGTGGGCTCACAGTTCTTAACTCACCTGTCACCCTGGGATCCAGCGAACTAAGGAGGTCCTACCGTGGATGACTCTCAAAAGTTCTGCCACAGGTTTTTCCCCTTCTCAGTATGTTTATGGGTATCAGCTGCCCCTGTTTGAGTCTCAGGCGAAGGAAGCCTCATGTCCTTCTGTTCAGGCCTTTGTCAAACGCTGCTACAGAATCTGGAAACAGGATCAGTCCACACTTCTTCTCACGGCTCAGCGTTACTCTGCTTCAGCTAACCATCAGCAAACAGAGGCTCCTGTTTACCAGACTGGTAACATGGTTTGGCTATTCACTGAGGATCTTTCACTTTGGGATGACTTCAAGAAGTTGACACCAAAGTTCAATGACCTCTTTGAAATAGACAAGATGGTGAACCCAGTGGCTGCCCGCCTCAAGCTGCCCAGAGCTGTGCCTAGAAATCCTACTTTCCATGTGTGTAAGTTGAAACCTGACTGAGAAAGCCTCCGCCGACATGCCTGACTGACAGAGAACCTGTGTTTACAGTGCAACGTCTCCTGAGGTCCAGGCACCGTGGTCTAAGTCTTCAATACTTAGTTGATTGGGAAGGGTCTGGGCCAGAGGAGCGTTCATGGTGCCTGCTTTATCTTGGACCTTCTCATTAAGGCTTTTCATGAGCAACATTCCGACCAACCTACAAAGGGCGACTTCTTGCCAATCAGCTTCTCATGTTGTTTCTTCCACCTGATATGACCCTTCAGAAGACAATGATCCTGTGGCTAGTAGTGATTCTCCTGTGAATAATGACTCTGTTTCAGAAGAATTTAGGCTGCCCTTAAAAGCCACCCAGTTTTAACATAATTCCTAATATATACATTTCATACAATTCCATTTTCAGTTTTGGAAATTTTTAATTTCTTTGATTAGTTTTGTTTCTATTCTACACTGGCACTTGTTTTAAACATAAAAAGACTGTTGTTTTTGTTTTTCCTCACTTGTGGTAATAATCTTGTGGCTATTTTGTCTCACGAGATCTTGTACCGTCACCTTTTCTGTTTATATAATACTTCCTCGAATCCTCCTTCAGTATAATAAACTCTGTCTTTGGTTTTGCACAGCAAAGCAATTCCCCCGATGTTTGTGAGTTCATAAACTGAACTCGAACCAAGAGCTGTCAAATTCCCTTATGCCAACAAGAATTAAATAAAACAACATTCACTTTTTACTTACCCATTTCACCCACTATTCCAACTGCAAACTATGTTTTACACAGTTCCATAGCCCATGTGTTGCGCGGGGCATCTTCAGTGTGACACACCCTTTTATCCAAATTACAATGACTCTAATGTCTCTCCTCATGGATATATATAAGGTTTTATTGTAGCCGACTGAGGTGGATATGGTGTGGTAAAGATGAAGGAGGCAAGAGGGATGTAACCAGCGCTTGGGGGTCTGTTTATTAAGAGTAATATTATCTACCAATGGAATAAGTGGGTTTTTCACACATTCAAGCAACAATAGATTTTGTTTCTATTTTAAGTTCAAACAGTTGTTGCTTTTCTTATGTGTAGCAACATGTATTTTCATATTTCATATTCCCATAATTTTATTTTTATTTTAACAGATAATTGGCAGATCATTTTGCTTGTTAAGCAAAATAAATAAAATAAATAATTAAAT
>JACN01151747.1:0-11734 GCA_000787155.1 Scartelaos histophorus
AATAATAATAATAATAATAAATGGAGAAAATTCTAAAAAAAAATGCAAAACAAAAAAATTATAAATAGATGGAAGAAATTCTAAAAAAATGCAAAAAGAAAATAGATGGAGGAAATTATAAAAAAAAATGCAAAAACAAAAAGGCAGCCTTTGCGATTTGCTAATTTCAACCACTCAAGTGTGTGATTAATCTTGCATCTGCAATCCCTCTTTGAATTTATTACTTTTCTTTCACATTAGAAAGTTGGACCGTAGCAGTTTTTGGCTCGACAACCAAGTCTTGGAGACACTTAAACCAAGTGTTCTGAGCTCAGTGCCAAACCTTAAATAATTATCATAATGTTATGTTCACTGGAAAGAGATCTAACGAGCTGCACTTACAAAAGTATTGAAGGGTCGATTTTTACACCATTTTCTGATCTACAGTTATAATGTTGTTTCCTCATCACAAACAGACCTGGAGTTGCGTTTTCTTCCATTCACTCGTGTTTAACTCGCAAACCAAGGTGGAACAGAGCATTTTGAGCTTTTTACACTGTGTGAATGGAAGAAAACACAACTCCAGGTGTGTTTTCGAGGACGTAACAACATAATAAGATGATTTACAGCTCACAAGAGTCAATTTTGCACAATATAAATCCTTTAAAATATAGGAAATGTCGACTCATACATTCTTATGCACTGACTTATACACAACAACAGCACAGTGACACCAAAATAACATGAAATTTTGCAACTCTGAATTTTTAGACCGTTAATTTTTACTATGCTTCACAAGTCTGGCTATGTAAAATAAATTCCTACGCAATCTCAGCCTAAAACCATTACCGCTATAAGTGCAGTTGGCTCCCAGACTTGTCCGACTGGTTTTCAACTTCATATGCAAATACGGTGGCCTACATCCAGCTTCATTAGTGCTGCATGAATGGTCGAAAAGATCTGCAAGACGTCTGCTTTGCACACCTGAGCTGAAGGTAACGTCTGGCTGGAAGAGGGCGGAGCAAAGCAGAATGGGACACGAGTGTAAAGATAATGTAAATGATTCAACAAAATGAATGAATTTATGTGTTTTTTTGCAGGAGGCCGGTCTGTGGTCCTCAGAGGGAACGAATGTGCCCATCAATGAGGTAAGTTCAACATCTAAAGCAACACAGTTATCCGATTTAAATGATTCTCCTTCGAGTTTACGTGGAAATAATAATTCCGAATTAAGGTTTGCATGGGAAAAATTGTCTTTATTCCCTGGGGAAGGTTCTGATTGGACAGAGACACGAACGTATTTACGTCGACAGAAGAAAACTCACAATCAGCTGCTGCCGGAGTTTGGCTTTTTCTTTCACTTTTGCTGTTTTCTGCCTCGGCTCTTTTCATTATCTGTAGTTCTTACAGACACTTATTAGAAAAACTGTTTTGATTCGAGACCAATGTTTTGCTCCTTTTTGCAGAGGAACGACCCAATGAGCACAAGCCGGAATTATTTTTAAGCAGAATAAAAGTTTACATGATCACGGAATAAATTAAATCGCCTTGAAAATTGGAATAAACCACCCACTTAATTTAATTTAGAATCAAAATTTTAATGATCTACATGATTTACATTAATGCCATACTGTGGAACATTCTAGTTAATGTTAAAGAAAAGTTCCATAATGCACCTTTATGTAGATACAGATTTATATTTTTTTATAAAGCCTTTTACAACACTCAAGGTGACCAAAGGGCTTCCCATTAAAATTAAAACACAATAATAAATTAAATCTACACAAAACAAACGAGCAAAAAAAGTTTCAAATACAAAGTTGAAAAAGCTGAGGCACTCAAAAATACAAAATTATTTTTTAGACTATATTTGGCTAAAAAATTTCTTTGATGGGGAAAAATTTTTATGTTTGGTTTTACTGTAGCAGCAGATTTAAATTTGTGTTTTATTGCTGAAAATTTGACTTTTATTTACAGTACATGGATCTGAACCTAGACCTGTTTCTTTTTTTTTTTTTTTTTTTTTAATTTTGTATTTGCTCAAAGTTGTCCACACACAATGTATATAAAAATATCCAAGATTATTACAAATATACAAACCAGAACTTGCTTTGTCGTTACATTTACATTTTTGGGTTGTCAAATGTATCAAAAATCCAATATTAATCAAAACTAAAACTTGTATTGAAACTAGATTCTCATTAGAGCAGAAAAGATACTAAAAAGTCACATTTATAGAACAGAAATTAACATTTCCTGAAACTTTAAGCTGATCTTGAGCTGTGTAAAAGCACAAGTATAAAAGCTCATAGACGAGTGTCAGTGTGTTTAACATTGACGACAAGAAGAGCTAAGCTAAAGAAAACTGATTTTTAAAACATTTCTGCCACGTGGAAACATTTTAAAAGACGAGTTCAGGTCTAAATGTGGCGTCCCTGTTGTCCAGCCCCAGGTGTACAGCGCCCGGCCCCCGGACCGGCTGCAGCCGCCCTCGGGGCCCCCGCGCTTCCAGTCTCCATACGGGGCCAGCAGGTTCCAGCCCACCTACCCCTACCTGCCCCGGGGCGTCATCGAGCTGCCCCCGACCATCGCGCTGTCGGACGGCGAGGAGCCTCCCCCGTACGCCGGCCCCTGCACCCTGCAGCTGAGGGACCCCGAGCAGCAGAGGGAGCTCAACAGGGAGTCGGTGAGGGCGCCCCCTAACCGCACAGTGTTCGACTCGCAACTGGTGACGCACGGCAACTGCACGCACAACAGGTAAGAATAATGATAATAACACAAGGTGACATAAAGACACCTCAGAATGATGTAACAGAGGTGTAAAACGAGTAACTATGACGATTTTTGAAGTGTGATATATTAGAGGATATAGATGTGTAGTGCAATCTTGTATAGCAGATAATTTGTTCCAATAGATTTTGAATTTTAAATACTGTTGAAAAAATTCACCTCTTAAATATTCAGCACATATTTTTTCAAGTTCTCAAATTCAACAGTTAAAATTCAGAGTGAAAAATTTTGCAGCAAAGATCCAAGATGTCAAGGCAGAAGCATCGATCCAGAGTGAGTGAGGAGGACAGAGGCTGTTTCCTATTGGCCGTTCTCATCTGTGGGCGGGGTTTGAGGATTTGATGAGGCTAATTCTGACCAATCAGATCACTTCACTGCTCCATTTCCTGTTTTTTACTAAATTAGATCGAATCACTCTGGATCGATTGCTTCTGCCTTGGCGTCTTGAAGCTTTCTTTAAAAAAAAAATATTTGTGCTTTTTTTATATTGAATTTTAACCACTTTGCACATTTAAAATTTCAGCAAGTAAAATTCAGAATAAAAATAATTCAAACATGTTTTTTCAGAGTAAAAAAATTCAAAGTGAGAAATTCAACTACATTTAGAATTCAAAATATGATGGAACATATGATCTTTCATAGAAAGCAGCAGTTACAGAAAGCGCCATTTTAACCACTTAAAAAGATGAAAGAGGTTTGTCATTTTCATCACTTCAAATGAGACAGAATGTGAAAAAAAAATGAATTGTGTGATTTTTAAAGAGTTTATTTGAATAATGGGGGGAAATTAAGTATTTAGCAGCGATAAAAAAGCGAGAATTCTGTCTCTTCAAGTTGAAGTGTGTCATTGATGAAAATGACAGGCCTCTCTGCTCTTTTAAAGTGGGAAAACGGGCACTTTCTGTAACTGCGAAATACCTTTTTGCCCCACTGAACGTATCCGAATGTTTAAGTTTGTATCTATAAAGAGTCACATCAGTTCTTTATTTAAGCCTCTGCACCTCCAGTGATAAGTCAGTAACGATGGTGCGATGCCGACGTCGAAAAACAGTAAAGTTTGGCACCGTTATGAACACTTGGCTTGGAGATGCCGTCGAGTGAACTTTGTAAACAGGTTCTCGCAGCGAATTTGATAATTATTGCAGTGTTATGATGTTATTGGACAGACTTCTGACAAGCTTCGTTAAAATATGCACCGACGACGCAAACCTCAAAGCAGGAATCATAATTACGGCGACTCTCATTTGGTGAATTCGCCCAGTTACTATTTCCATAAGTACGACAAGACAAGGAAGTGCATGATTTGTCTTTCTAGTAAAAAAAAAAAAATTGGTTCTACTCGAGGTGCACTGTGTAAATTTTCTGGTAGAACGCCCACCGCTTGCTCGTTTCCATGGTTACGTCATTGCTATGTTCCAAAGTGTGGCATTAAAACGTATCAATCCCCATAGAGAAAAGCGGGAAATGCCAACGGGCCGATTTACAGGCGAGATCTGTGGAGAAGCGACACAGCTCACATCGTCTAATATTTATTTTTAAGCAGGAAATGCAGGATAGATTAATGCCATACTGTGGAACATTCCAGTTAATGTAAAAGAAAAGTTACAATAGTGCATCGTTATGTAAATAACAGATTTATATTTATTTATGGAGCTCTTTACAACACTCAAGGTGACCAAAGGATTTTCCATTAAAATTAAAACACAATAATAAATTAAATCTACACAAAACAAACAAGCAAAAAACAGTTTCAAATACAAAGTTGAAAAAGCCGAGGTACTTAAAAATACAAAATAATTAAAAGCCTTTATTAGCACATGGCAGATAAAGTTAAAAGCACGAAACGCTAAAACAGGAAAACGCTAATTTTGCCTTTTGTGTTGTGCTACAGTTTGCAGTTGCCGCCCCCTAGTGTCCACTCCGGCATGAGCGTGATGGAAGCACAGGAGTCCCGGCAGCACAAACACTCCAGCAGGGTGGACGGAGCCCCGCCCATGTACAGCGAGGTCATCATCGGACACTTCTACCCCCCGCCGACTCTACCGGCCAATCACAATCGAACTGCGAACCCCCCGAGCTCCAGGACTGCCCCTTCCCCACCGCACTCCCTCATTCACGGCCTCCTCCGGGGCTCCACGGACCAACGCAACAGCAGGAACAGCAAAGAGAAGCCCCACAAACCGCAAAATGTCTGAAAGGAAAACGAATGGAAGGAAGCGAGGGAAATCGAGCGCGCCGATCGGCCGATTCCACGGGAAAAAAAAGCACTTACGTCGAACCTTGGATGGTAAACGCGGCGAAACGGCGCCCCCTACGCTGCCGCCACCTTCTTCTTCTTTATAAATATTTACCTGTTTTCATTCCTATCATAGCGAAACGTTGCAATCTGTCCACTCTGTCCGGCTATTTTCTTAACGATAATCTCCCGTTTTGCTGCTTTTGAAACGCATTCGAAAAGTCGCAGTCCACGGCGGCGGCTCCCGGCTGACTTTAGCACGTTAGTGCTTCCAGTTTAGACGTAGCTAGCGAAGTAAAAATAGCAAACTAGATGTAGCAAAAGTGCTGAAAGTCTTCCCAATGAAGGTTCTTCCCATAACCTGCGAAGTAATGGACCAATGAGACAAATGTAATGGGTTAAAATCGAATTGTACTTTTAGTAAATGTAAAATTCCCAAGTGATTTTACATTTAAGCTATGGGTATTTCCGCTGCTCACATGTGTAGCTCTATATCTCAATCGTTTATTATGCTATTTTAAGATCTACTGTTGGTTATAATGTTGTTTCCTCATTAAAAACGTAGCTAGATTTGTGTTTTGTTTCATTCGCCCAAAGTTCTTCTTTTTTTAAACTCCATCACAAAATTTTTTGGGATAATTTCAGCCAATCTCTACCGAACTAAAGCTAAAAAACGTGCAAATGAAACAAAACACAACTTTTCAATTTTGTGTCATTATCAGCGATTTAGTCCATCGTAATGCCTTCGTAGGGATTATTCAAGAGCGTCACTTCGGTCCAGTATTTTCACGCCTTATTTCCACCGATCGGAGCCGCCGCCGTATAAATTCCCGAGGAAAGTTTGCACAAAACTGTTCTCCGCAGGGGGATAAAAGTGAGATTATGTAAAGTAGGCATATTTTTCTAAACTTTGCTTTTCTATGTCGTAGTTTTAGAAGAGAAAATCTTGTAAGCCATTAGCGTTTACGAGCTCCGTACATGATCGACCTGTTCCGAAACGTGTACGAAGCCGAGAGAAAGCACGATTAAGACTTATTTATAAAAATGCTGAAAATGTTGCACTATTTTTCGCACGGATTCGACCTGAGACAGACTTATTTCGAAGGGGTTTGACGTTCTGGCCTTGACCACGAGCCGGCAGCAGTGCACAGAAAATAAAAAAGTCGGACTCTACGATGTTATTTTTCTCGCCATTGGAAACGAATCCGCCGGTTTATGCAAATGTAAATGAGTCCCGAGCTTCGTTTTCGTTTTCCAGCTTTGACCTGAGCGCCTAATCAAAAAAAAAAAAAAAATCTCCAAAAATCTCTTAACCACGTTTTCATTTTCTAGACTTGAATTAGCCAATCCCAAAGCAGGCTCTCACTACCTCGACCTCGCAGTGAAGCACATCTTGAGTTAATCATCGTTTTTTTAAATTATTTTCCACATCGAACGAATGTCTCAACCAATCAAGACGATGTGTTAAGTTGTAGCGCGTTAGCTGGACGTAGTTAGCAAAGCGATTTAGCGTTGTATTTGTTTTGTTTGTGGGTATCGTGAAAAGTGTGATGGAGAATTGGAGAAGGATTATGAAAAGCCATTTGGTTCTCAGGCTCAAAACGCGTTTGTGACTGTGCACTGTTGCCACGGCGATTCACAACGGTCCAAAATTCAACCGGTTTTCGCGGCATTTCTGAGCACTTTATTGCAGTGGGAAAGAGGACGCAATCTCGATATCAGCCATCGCCAGAAAAAAGAAATAAAACGAAGCGAAATAAAACAAAATACCGTGAAATGGTGGAGTTGGAACGTTTTCCGGCTTGGTTTTAAAAGGATGCAAATATATATGCTACAAAATGTTATCAGGGAAAAATATTGTGCGGAAATAGCCAAATTTGTCGTCACTGGAGTTGGCTTTGGGTGTTGGAGGTGTGCGGCCCAACGACAATGCCAGTGTGCGTTCAATTATATTGATACGAAATACAAGTTGAGTTATTGGATATCACTGTATGTGCAAAATAAAACTACAAAAAAGAAACTTTAATATAAGACTGAATATGGCTTTATGTAACTTTATTCCTGGGGGTCCGTCACCGGCTTGTTTCCATGGAGACGTCATTGTTCTGTCTGGAATGTCCCACATTAAAAAGCTCCTATGGAAGATCATTTGTTCCATTAGATTTTGAATTTTAAATACTGTTGAATTGAAAAAAATGTTATTCTGAACTTTAGTTGTTGAAATTTTAAGTGCACTTTTTCAATATGTTTTAAATTCAAAATAAAAATGTCGCCTTTAGATATTCAGTGCATATTTCCAAGCCCTGAAATTCAACAGTTAAAATTCAAAATGTAAAATTCGCAATGAAACCTTTTTTTTGCTTCTGTCTTTGCATCTTGAATTATTCCTGTGAATTTTTTTACTGCAAATTTTACACTCTGAATTTTGACTGTTGAATTTAAGACTTGAAAAAATCGATGCTGAAGATGAAATTTTAATTTTGAATTTGAAACACTTTGAAAATGTACACGTCAAATTTCAGCAAGTAAAATTCAGTATAAAAATTTTTAAAACATGTTTTTTCAGACTTACAGAAATTGAAAGTGAGAAATTCAATGGCGTTTAAAATTCAAAATCTGATGAAACAAATTACCTTACACAGATCTGACCTGTAACTTGGCCCAGTTTGGTCTCCGTGACGACAGAAAGGTTTAATGCTGCACTGTGGAACATTACAGACAAAGCAATAACATTTCCCTGGAGAAAAGCTTTTGTTGGAGCCTCCACCAGAAAAGTTACACTCTTGAATTGAAATATTTATAATTTTTCATTTGTCAATCAGGATTTTTTGCGTCTTTGTGTAGTAAAATGATTTGTGCGTCGCAGCGTCGGCTGAGCTGTTGAAACTAGACACACTGGAGTGTTGACAAATGACACGAGTGTTAATAGCAGCTCGTTCGGCGTCATCTCTTCTGAAATTTAGCCCTGAATCGTCACAAATCCACCGTTCTGTTCAACTTCTCAAACTCCTGCTGAGGTCAGACCCTAATGTAATGTCCAGTCTTTATGCAACAGCGCCCTCCCCAGGAACCAGACCAAACTACACCCAAGACTCCAGCCTGAGAGGAGAGATTTAAGGCCAAAAAATGAAAAATTAATCGAAGAACATGGTGAATCTTTTATAAGAACTTTGTCTTAAAACATTAACCTTTAGCTGCTAACTTTTTACAACAAAATTACAAAATAAAATTAAAAAAAACATATATGAATAGTTAAAACACATCCAGCGATAGTTCAGTATCACATTATTAATATTAGTTCTGATCATTGTTTGGTGAAATTTGTAGAATTTGTTTATAGCTTTAGAAATTTTAATGCATTTATCTTTTTGTGCCTTATGCTTTTTACACTATCTGTTCTATAAGAAAAGTAAAAAATAGGAATTTAGTATATTCAGTATTCATTTTTTACAAAGTAAGTAAACTTAGTAAAGTCCCATTTTCTTTCTAGCTTATATTTTCTGTAGTTTGAGGCTAAAATGCAAGTAAATCATAAAAATCCTCCTTTTTTAGAACAAGACAAAGTGGTTTTAATCAGAAGTGAGCTGCTTGAGGTCACTTCCCCCTTACTCAATGTTTACTGTCTCTCTGCCTTATATAAGACATTTTATATACATTATGTTTATAGAGATTTATTTTATATTTAAGACTCACATTTTTCCTTCAAATCATAACTTTTAGGAATCCCAAAGTAGCTCGTTGAGTGAATAATCAGATTTCACTGTGACACAGGCACAATTGGTGTCAAAATGTATATTTATTATTTAGATGTATTTTACTTTAAAATGGTTTTCTGTTGGAGGGTTTGCAGCGGGTATAAAATAAGACTGGACAGCTCTGAGTGAGGCCTACGATGTTAAGACAATAAAACTTTGGAAAAAAATTAAAATAAAATAAAATAAATGGTGATGGCTGATGATACAGACAAAGAAAGAATCTAAAAAGTAAAAAAAAATGTTGATATATTACAGAAATGACTTGAAATCTAAAAAGGTTTTCAAAAATTAATTGTTATTTGGACATTTTATACTCTCTGTTTTACAGGAATGAAAAATCTTTTGTGACAGATTTTATTCCTGTGAACTTTTAAATTGACTTTAACTCTAATTGTCTGTAGAATAAATCTCTTCCCGTTCTCTAGAAATGCTGCTTTCCCCAGTATCCAATCACATTGCTACGTCCACTCTGGTCCCGCCTCTTCTTCCCTCTCATTGGCCAGAACTCTTCATTTGCATAAGTCTGTCTCGGTGAGTCTGTGCTGTTGTGTACAAGTGTGCCTGCCCGCTCTGGGACGACGTACATGAGTGGCTCTCTGGGCTGTCAATCATCCCAGACCACGCCCCCTTTGTGTCTCAGAGAGAGATGATTGGATGACGGTGATGATGATGATGTTTTTGTTTTCTTTTTAGAACGTTGCAATACACCTCCATTTTGCCTTTTTGATATTAGTCTTATTTGAGAGTAGCGAGTAAGTTGTTTTTTTTTTTAAAGTTGTTTCTTGTTGTAAAACTTTCTTTTAATCTTTCAAATGTTTTTTTTTATTTTGTATTGTATTTGTGAAAAGATAGAGATGAAACTACCTACCACACATTTGAGCTGCAAAAAAACATACAGGAGAAGCAGTTTGGGTTTTAAGTGAAATGTTTGCTGAAGAGATGGAAACTAAATCTGTTCATTGTTAAAAAAGTGTCTTGCACATGGACACAACTGCAGTACCCATTGAAGGTAGTGGGGATTGAACCGGCAACTGCAGATTGAGTAAATGCCTCGACCAACTCAGCTACTACAGTATTACAAATCCTAAGTTGTTGGATGAAAAGATTTTTAAGATTTAAATTTTACTTTTAAATGTGATTCTAGGAGCATAAATTTAAATTTAATTTTTTTGCATTTTCTCTTAAAATCCCAAATTGTCCTTGTGTGAGTCCAGTTTGTAGATTTGAAACAAACTTAATCAAGGCGTGCCTTCTGCTTCACTTCCAAATTCTACAAAACAATTCACCAACTTCTGCTGAAACGATACGGAAGCCTGTTTGGGCCATAACGACATTAAACATTTGCTATTTGACTTTTCTGAAATATCAAGTCAATGTAAAAAAGGATCAGATTTTGACACTTTTCTTTCTGTTTTAACACAAACTTGGTTCCGTACGTCACACAATTCTCTCTCTATATATTCCCCGACTTTCTTTTTATCCCACTTTGTTCAAATGTCAAAGAATTACATTTTTTAAACTATTTTGACTTGGGAAATTGCAGTATTTACGAGTATGTAACGCTTCAGAGCACAAAAATGTATTAGTCTTTTTCAATATAGCAACACAGAGCATGAGTGAAGAGGACACGAGCAGAGGAGACTTTAGAATCCGGCTGAGGAATATTGGATTTTTACACCAGTGATGCTTAAAACGAGCTGCAGGGACCATCAGGGTTGGTCAGTCCTGAGTTAAAACTGTTTTTTTTAGATTTATTTCTGGTGTATTTGCCTTTTTAGATCAGATTACTTGATCCTGAGACCACTCGTTTTCCACTTTTAGTTCTTGTCTGGTCTGGTTTAGTCCTAATTTAGACCTGGTGCGGTTGAATCTTGAGAATTTTAAGAATCACTGGTCAAAACCAATGTAAAAGAAACTCAAATATATAGAAAATGTTCCTAAACGCCACACGTTTGGGGATGAAAAGTCACCCCGTGTCCTGCTGCATGCCTCTTTTACAGTACTATTCCATATTTATCTCCATGTATCCTCACTGACCATAATAATACGTATGATAATAAGTATAATGCGTTTTTGAAATGCCTGTATGTGTATTTATAAAGGATGGATGCTGTTTGGTCTCCGACACAAGACAATGACACTTCACACATTTCAGTTGGATTTATCAATAAAGGATTTTATAAAGAACTCACTGTGTCCCTCTGCTGTTTTAATTTATCTCGCAAAATCAAATAAAACGACAAATTATTGAAGAGGGAGTGTTTAAGGAAGATAATTTGTTCAATTAGATTTGGAATTTTAAACACTGTTGAATTTCTCACTAACTCTGAAAAAAAAAAATGTTTGAATTATTTTTATTCTGAATTTTAGTTGCTGAAATTTTAAGTTTTCAATATGTTTCAAATTCAAAATAAAAAGTCCTGAAATTCAACAGTTAAAATTAAAAATGTAAAATTCGCAATGAAAAATTTTGCAGCAAAGATCCAAGATGTCAAGGCAGAAGCATCGATCCAGAGTGAGTGAGGAGGACAGAGGCTGTTTCCTATTGGCCGTTCTCATCTGTGGGCGGGATTTGAGGTTTGGATGAGACTAATTCTGACCAATCAGACGCTTCACTGCTCCACTTCCTGTTTGTTACTAAATTAGATCGTTTCAGTTTGGATCGATTGCTTCTGTCTTGGCATCTTGAATCATTCCTGCAAATTTTTTTACTGCAAATTTTACACTCTGAATTTTGAGCGCTGAATTTAAGACTTAAAAATATCGATGCTGAAGGTGAAATTTTATTTTTGAATTTGAAACACTTTGAAAATGTACATGTAAAATTTCAGCAATTAAAATTCAGTATAAAAATAATTCAAACATGTTTTTTCAGAGTTACAAAAATTCAAAGTGAGAAATTCAAAGGCGTTTAAAATTCAAAATCGAATGAAACAAATTATCTTCCATTCAGTGACGTGCGGTGCAGTTCATG